>CABFOW010000966.1:11809-44545 GCA_902141385.1 Timema californicum
CCCCCCCCCCACCTGAAATGAAATTCTGCGTACGCCCCTGGATATAATCAATCGGTTCAGAAAATGAACATTAAAAACTTCAAACAAATATTTTCCCAGTACCAGGAATGGGACACTTATCAATTTGATCCCCACCCCTTTTTTACTATTCATGCGGACACTTGGAGCGTGGAACACGCCAATACAAGTGGTGCGATCCATGCCACTTGACTCTAAAGACACATTCTTGCCTTCCTTCGCTCTGTACCGATGATGGGAGTGTTATGGAACAATTGATTTTCCTTCACAGTATTGCCAGCTCCAAGAAAAACATAGGTAGCACAGCGTTTCGACCCGCTGGGGCCACCAAGAAACACTCATGTCCTGGGGACTACCATGGGACGTTCATTAAAAACATGCCAGGTAAGGTATATCATTTATATGAACCATTAGTGGAACATTTTCAAAATGGCTACAGTTAATTTAATGATGAAAATAAAAGTGAGAATCAGTCGCTGGTAGACAAATAAAGATCAAGTTGCCTCCTCGTTGATGATAATGTGGGCAAAGACGTTCTCCTTTTTGTGATGGAAAGATCGAGGTTTGAATCCAAACAGGTGTGTTTGGAAGTATTTTCCTTAATAGCTTACATCTTTTCATCCTTGCCTCCATAAAAATTCGAATACACTCCACCTACCTTATCCCTACCTCGTTAGTGTAAATATGATAGTCCGGATGGGTAGTAAGACCCGGAATACGTAAAAAAATTTTTATAGTCCTAACCCACAAAATACCCAATACCACCATTGTAAATTCATCACTGTGAAAAGATCAGAAACCACTTCGGTGACCGCATGGTCTAAGGCGCTACTATTGCAGTTGACTAGACTGACGATGACTGGGAGATTGAGGTTAGAATCTTGGCCGAGTGTATTGAGAGAGGTTTTTCCAAAATGGTTTTCCACTCTCTCTCTCTACGTAAATGTGAATACACTTCCTCTAAATATAATCTTCCTAATCCCTAAAACATTAAGCGTAATTAGTACCTGAATGGGTAGTAAAATATGGTGCTAAAATAAATATAATCTTCAATTTCAATGGTGATACATTTTTGGCCTTGCAGTAAATAAAAACCTTGAATCCCTGACTCGGTACAAAATAGGCGCCTCTTTCTGACCTAGGTTATTGAACAAAGAGTACAATATTATTTGTATGTGACCTTTCACTTATTTATTTAAATATATCTACAGTATGACCCTTTACCACAGTCGGTAATGCATCTGCCTGCCTAGTAATTGATCATGGGTTCGATTCTTAGCATGACTGAAAATACACTATTTTTGGGGAATAATGAGAGGGGAGTCTGGGTGTTGTGTCTGTTATTTTAGGTAAATTTTAATCTGTATGCTTTTATAATCAATGCCTTTATAAATTTAATGTTAAATACCCATGGCTAAAAGGTTTTATTTCAATAATACATGGTCTACCGAACAGATGGTCTTGGATTCAAACCTTGGTATGGTCCAAAAATGTATTAGTTGTAAGATTGGGGCTGGGGGACCAGTTGTTATGTATATTTTAGATTAATTTAGTTTGTTGATTGTGGGCTGATAATCAAGGGCGTAGAAAGGACATTTTTCCGGAGGGTGTCCACTTGAAAGTTAACATGATAGTGTACACTACAGTATTTTGGATACAATTTTTTTTATTAACACGTATTACTAATAGTTTGTGTTATACGCTTATTTACTAATTACGCCAAGGTGTTTAGGATGAGGAAGGTTGATTTTTATAGGAAGTGTAGCCACAATGCGTGGAAGGAGACTGGAAAATAATTTAGGGACTACCACCCTTAGAACAAGTTACCAAAATTTAAACCTTGATCTCCCCGTCATCGGCAGTCATGCTTACGGCAAGAGTAACGCTTAAGACCCTTCGGTCACCAAAGCGGCTCTTTGCTTACATTAAATAATGCCAATTTTTATTTTGAGTTGTGAGCCTTAGGTCAACATACATTATTTTAGATATTATAATTTTATTTAGAATAGATAATTTAATAATTAATTAGTTATTAAGGGGAAAAAATTATATATATATTCACTATGGAGGGAAAAATAACATTTCAGGTTGAAGTGGAATTTTGTGGATATAAATATTGATGGGCTATAAACTATGTACGTACGTGTGATTGTGATTTTATATATATATATATATATATATATATAGTATTTGTACCTAATATACGTAATCACAAACGTTATAAATAAACACACACACACATGTTTAATTCAACTTCAACAATTAACATATTATTTTTCCATAGTGTATTCGGTAAACTTAAAATTAAAGTCTATAATAAATATAGCTTTAGTTTTCACACAAACAATAAATTGTTAAGCATGGCTTTATTAAATACTTGATAAACAACTATTTCTTCGCACGGGATTGTTTTATAATACGTTTCATATTTCCAGCTCAAGTGGTTTGGAAGATACGGAAAAGTCACCTCCTCCCCTCTTCACTCCATTAAGGATTGAATTTTCAAAAATAAAAAATTAGTTATCACCCTTTACCTAAAAAAAGAACATCCCTAACAAGTTTAATCTTTCCAGAGCAAGTGGTTTGGATGATATATAAAAACTACCTCCTCCAAATTCACTCCCTAGGGGTTGAATTTTGAAAAATTCCAAAAATACTGTGGATCATCACTTTAAAATAACTTCTCTGTCAAGTTTAATCTTTCCAGCTCAAGTGGTTTGGAATATACATAAAAACCATCCCCTCCCCGCTTCACTCTCCTAAGGGTTGGATTTAAAAAATAATCACTATATTCTTAGAATACATATGTCTCCAATTTTGATAAAGAACACTCATGTCAAAATGGTGTTATTTACTCTTTATAAGATAAAGGAAAACCACCATCTCCCAGAATAACCCCATTAGTGGTTGAATTTAGAAAAATCTCAAAATACCCAGACCCGCTACCTGAGGATAATGAGATTTTTCCAAATTTAATCCTTTGCCAAGTTTAAAATTTACAGATCAAGTGGTTTGCAAGATACCGAAAAACCAACCCCTCACTGCTTCACCTTCTTAAGGATTAAATTTAAAAATAAAATAAAAATAATAACTCTTGCAATTTACATAAAAATAACCTACCTGCCAAAATTTATCTTTCTAGCTCAAGCGACTTAGAAGATATGGAAAAGCAACCCCCTTCTCACTTCATTCCCTTAGGGGTTGAATTACTCAAAAACCTCAAAATTCTCGAAAATGTATCTCTTTGATTTTGACAAAGAACACTCATGTACAATTTCATGTTTATAGCTCAGACAGTTCAGAAAATACGCGTACCCTTTAAGAAAGCTTCCAACCTTGCTATACGAATATCTAAAATTCGTCTAGCATGTACCGCTTAGATCATTACAAAGAACACTAGTGCCAAATTTCGTATTTTGCCATAAAATAAATACATATTCCCTAACATAAGGCAGTGTTGGTGGTGTCGTAATTGGTGGTAAACTGGTTGCGACGGGACTGAAAAGGAAACAGGGGTGTATGCTAGATTCTAGAATATTAAATATTAATATTAGTCAAAGCTGTGTACGTTTGAATATAACATACTACATCAAGAGCCTAATAGGAATAGAAAAGTAGTAAATAATGTTTTAGGAATATCATCTACTTTCTCAGAAATGTAATATACCTGTACCTACTTGTAAAAGATAGAGCTTTCTTGACATATGCTACTATATAAACACATACCATTTTTTAATCCTATACATAAAAATGCCAGTCGAACAATTTATGCTCAGCTTCCTTTGGGGGTTAAATCCCCCCTATTTCCAAAAATATCACTCATAATTCATTTTTATAGACCAGGGATTGGCAAAACTGTTCCAACCAGTGTCACTCAGTGAATTTTGAATTAGTTTATTGTGTCACCTATTAATTATGTTTTTTAAGGTGTGATGGAACAGAACAAAGAAAAAGTGTGGAGAAAGAGAGTTTTTGCAATTTTTATGGCAAAACCTTTTTTGGCCAAAGTAAATAAAATACTGCTCCAGTACAAAAATAGAATTTAATTTTCTTCACATGGTGACCTCAACATTTCTTGAATATCTGTCCAGCGTGTTCTGGAATTTAATGACAACTTTTTCTCTTCTTTTAAAAAGTTTGTTAGCTAATGCCACCATGCTCATGACAGATATTCAACAACTGTTGATATCAACATAAGAAGAAAATTAGATTCTATGTTTGTTCTGGAGCAATATTCTATTTATTTTGTCCAAAAAATTTGTTGCTATAAAAACTGAAAAAAAAAAAAACACAACAAAAACTGGCATTTCCTCGTTTCCTCTCCTATCACACCATAACGAGTCTTTAAAACCAAAACCTTTTTAATCTCCACGTCTTACATTGTTCAGGCTATACGTATTTTTGATAATTGCTCAAATGGGGTAGCGATGAAGAAGTAAACATTTTAAAGATAATCTACTTGAATTTGCTTGGAAGGAGAGTGGGAAAGCCCTTTAAGATAAACCACTTTGAGCAGACCCATCCGAGATTAAAACCCCGATCTCCTCGTCATCGGCATGCCAGTATAATATAATTTGAAATATGGCATTTTAGTAGGCATATATTTTATTTTAGGTTCAAACCGTGCTCTCTTCAAACAGCACAAAAGATGCACTTGAATACGAGCCAAGACAACTTTAGTAGTAATTGGGCGGGTATAAACCCGTTCTGGCAATGAGCCAGCAATTGTAAATATGACGTATGAGGATATGGTGTAATTAAAATATTGGTATTGTAGTGACGTTTCAAGATAATTACGAAGGGCGGGTATAAACCCGTTCTTGCAATGAGCCAGCAACTGTGAATATGACGTATGAGGATATGGTGTAATTAAAATATTGGTATGGTAGTGACGTTTCAAGATAATTACGCAGGGCAGGTATAAACCTGCTCTGGCAATGAGCCAGCAACTGTAAATATGACGTATGAGGGTATGGTGTAACTAAAATATGGGTATGGTAGTGACGTTTCAAGAGAATTACGTGGATAAAATTAGTTTTGTGACGTTATACATTGACGTCAGTACTAATGGGTGTGTAACTAAACTTCATTGACGTCACAGGATTATGACGTTGGGCAGCCATGTCCCAATTCTGGCGATGAGCTAGCATCTGTAAATATGATGTATGAGGGTATGGTGTAGTTAAAATATTGGTATGGTAGTGACGTTTCAAGAGAATTATGTAGGTGAAAGACAGTGCGCGAAAAAAAGAATTGAATTGAATAAAATTATAATATTTTGTGTTTGAAATAAGTCTCAACTGACTATATATGTATTTGATAGCCTTCAATCCAAAAGTAGGTTGAAAGAAACGTGTTTCATTACGCTTTCAGCAGGATACTTTCATCATCTGCGATCTCTACGCACAAACATCATATCCATTTGGCTGTTAAGTTTAATAATGATGCCATATTTAGATATATATAACGTAAAGTGAGTGACGTTTTCATGTATATACCGTAACTAACAATATTCTACTCATTATGTTTTATGACTAAAATATATCTTTTAAACAGTTGTAAAATTTTACTCTCAGCTGATTTAATATTCAGTGTAAACCTAGATAGGAACCAACTTGTTTTCGTGCGTGTCGAATTTAACAGCTTTTCATACTGTGAGTTGTTTTTCAAATGAGGACATCATTATTAAAGAGTTGGAAAATTTTACTCTCAATTGAGTAAGTATTCAGTGTAAACCTAGCTATGAAACAACTTGTTTTCATGCGTTTCCATACTGTGAGCTGTTTTTTAAATTACAACATAATTTTTAAACAGTTGAAAATTTTTACTCTCAACTGAGCTAGTATTCAGTGTAAAACTATCTAGTAAAAAAATTGTTTTCATGTGTCTCAAATAGAACCGCTTTTCAAACTGAAAGTAGTTTTCTAAATGAGGATATAATTAAAAGCCTGGCTCGGTTCGCTTTAAATGTCCCCCAAGATCATTTCGTTCCTAGAAGTTGTTGTGTTGTAGTGTTGAAGGTGAGCAGGTAAAATAATATAAGTTTACGTTCTGAATATTATTATTGAATGTTCAGTTGTGAGAGGTAAGATAAATTTTATTTTATTTACGTAATATGTTAAATAAGATATGTTTTTAAATACAATAATTAATAAATATGATTTGTAGAAAATCCACCTCTGACTATAATCAGTTTATATGTTTAGTATAATGATATTTCTATATCAAATTAAAATAATTGAAATAAATGTTTCAACCAATATGAAATAAAACTCAAATAGATTAGATTTGCAAACATTATTATCACCTATGAAAACTTTATTTTGAGAATAAAAATTTATTTTAACTTTTATTTCATATATATGTTATACTGATACATAAGACAATTATGAACGATACACATAAATACAATTTTTATTAGTAACATATTATAATTAAAGAATATTTACTATTTAAGATGTTTTTTCAACTAATCAGTTGTGAATTTTAATCTACTGGATAATTAAAATTCAACCGAACTAAATTTCCGCCAACCTAATCTTAATAGACTTATCCACCCCTATGCCCTCATAAATCAATGCAAATTTTGCAGGATATTTATTGACCTTATCGATTTGTTCCTTTGTACATATCCATGAAAAATTTTTTGGAAGAAAGAAACATATGGGTCTATTATTTAAAATAGCCTTCACGTAAATCCCTCTTCCAAATTTAGTGTCCTGCTCCTCAAAAGATATAATTTTTAAAGTTATGTTTTCCACCAAATTTCTGAGTGAAATATGTATTGTCTCCGACTTGGCTGCATTAAATTCTTTTATAAACGTATCCATATCCTGAAAAAAAAAGAGAGTACAAAAGTAGGTTTAAAAAATATATATTATAGAATTTCAAATATGTAAAAAATAATTTTTAAAAACGCTAAATTACCTTGATTGTACGTGTTATGGTTACTATGTGGATTTAGGATGACCCTGAAGAATTTCAGTCCAACTAGCTTGTAGGTTGTTCGTTCGTGGGTGAGTCTGCGAGAGAATTAGAAGTGACGGCTTGATCGAAATCTAGGGCTGCCTCTTGCCAGTTCCGTAGCCACTTTTGATGTATCCAAAACCAGTCACAAATAACTTTACATGATCGTTCCTCTCCACAACCGTATGATTTCTTAAAGTGAACAAAGCAACCTGAACTACAATAATGTATCCTGCGTTCGACGATGGACTATTTTAGAATGTCTAAGCCATATGTTTAATTATTAAAAAATCAGTTGTTCCTAGCTCTACGCATCTATCACCATCAGAGTACTCTTCCAAAATTTTTATATCACTATTAAGTGATTTAAAATGTTCTTTACCACATTTACAAACACCGCGACGTCCTCTCTTGCGAACTGTATCAAAATAAGAGCGGCCCGTAACACTAGTCCTAGCTTGACGTTCAATATGGCAGCGCTTGAACGCTCGAAGAGGTTTGTTAAAGCACAAGTCCTTCACTGATTCCATGTTAGCGATGTCTATGTGGTTTTATACAATCGTATTTAAACATATTGCCAACATTTGCACGCGAGTATGGACGAGATAATTTTTAACAATAAAGTTCAAAGTAAACAACGTCTACCTTTCTAATCTCGTAAACAACAAGATAAGTTGCGTCATAAGGTTACATAAAGTAACGAAAAAGCTTTCTAGAAAGCAAACTTCCAGTCAAAGAATATAAAAGGAGAATTTATATTTAGTAGTTTATCACTTCTATACTTCCGTACCGAGTGAAAAGAAGCTGTCACGTATCAAAACATTGAGCTCTCATCTTTTGGCAAAAGTAAGTACAAGTTTATTATTATTTCTCTGTGCAGAGTTGTGTTAAACTTATTATTTAAACTGATATCTAATATTCTTTCTTTTTATAGTGTCTAAGGAACAAACATTTACAACTGACGAATCTATTGACAGTGCTCGACCCTCTACGTCAGACATTAACATACAACGAAATCACATTTTTGACTATGCCCGCCGTACAAACACTGACGACTCATTTACCATAGTAAGAAAGACAGGACGTACGTATAGTCGGTTCAACACTTTGGGAAGGGATATTTTTAGATCGATTCATGCCTCTGATTGCGAACGTGAGTCCGATGCAGTACCTAACGACGTGTTTCTCTAGTCTATTGGCACATTTGCTTAGAGCTACGGCACCTTACGAATTAATTGGACTTACGATCACGAACACGGAGAATAACCTGGAAAAAGCGGTCGGGGTTTCGTACAGTAGATGTGACAAAATTGATGTGAACACAATTATAAATACATTGACAAAAGTTATTCAAAGTAAAGCCAGATTTGGTATAGCCGATGTATTGATGATTAGAGTGAATCATATCAAAATAATTATGGGCAACGGTAAGGCAGCATTAAAAAGAAGGTGCCTTCCAAACAATTGAATCTTCATAAAAGAAGCATAGTCGTTGTTAAATCATTAACGAATTGTTTGGCGCAAGCTATAGTAATAGCGATAGCCAAAATCAGTAATGATATTAATTATAAATCGTATACAAGGGAGCGTAAACGTGGATAGATTTATCCAAGGGAGGAGAGTGCGAACATCTCGATAAATTTCAACGTTATTTCCGTAACCAATATAAAATACGCGTATACAATAAATACCCTTTCGATGGCCAACGGGCTGAGGTACCAGGGGGTTTCATCTTCGACTTGGTACATTAACCTATTGTACGATGACGTCATTCATTACTTCAACGTAGTAATCAATATGGCGGCCGCTTTTTTGCTACAATAATTTTGCGACGGATATAATGCAGGCTTTAAAAGAGGTGGGAGTCACTCGTGTAAGAGTACGTGCCCCAAATGTATGTCCACACCTCCGTGTTTTTTCTCGAACGAAATTATATACTGCAGTGAATGTAACAGATTATTTGGCTCTGACACTTGTTTCGCCAGACATAAATCGAATAAAATTGACGGAAGGAAAACTGTTTGTAATTTAAGACAGGTGTGCAGTGTTTGAGACAAAACTAAGGGTAGTAATCACGAATGTTTTAAATCCTACTGCGCGACTTGCAAACAGAATAAATAAAACCCTCACCGTTGTTACATGCAGACGTTGAGTTGAAAGGAGCTCGACGACAAATATCTAATGGTATTTAATTATTTTGAGACTAGACAAGATCGCGCTATAACCGACGACTGTTTTATCCCCGAACCGAATTTTCTTCACGTTCAACACTATTGTGTAAAATGTGAATTTAACGATAATATGGATGAGGATTGTGAATAATGTAGGAAACGATCTAATTCCTTTTGGGAAAATCCGGTAGACGGCTTTATCGAATATCTGAGACGGCCGAGGCTGTTTGCCAATAAGATTGTTTTTCTTGCGCACAACTCGTGGGGCTTCAATGCGATATTTATCCTAAATAGGTTTCTATCGCTATACTGCACCCCTAAAATCATCGCGGATGGAACTAAAATACTTTGCATGACGCTGGACCACAGACAATTTAAAGACAGTCTAATTTTCCTACCTATGCCATTGAGACAGATTCCGAAAGCGTTTGGACTAGACTGTAAAAAAGGACACTACCCTTATCTGTTCAATGCAGAAGAAAATTTTAATTATATTGGGGAGATGCCCGGTCCCAAAATGTTTGGAGCGGATTATATGAAACCGGATGAGCGAAATGACTTTATGGTATGGCACACTGAGAAGCTAGCGCAGGGGTATATATTTAATAACAAGTCAGAGATGGAGGCCTATTGTATAGATGACGTAAATGTATTACGCAAGGGTTGCCGTACATTTCATCATCTATTTCTAAGTTTAGGTTTGACTGACGTGTTTAGGGAATCGATCACCACCTCGTCAGCGTGCAACCGTTTATTTATAAAACTGTTCTTAGCCCCCGATACGATAGCCATCCTGTCCAAAGGAGGATACCGGGGCGGTGACAGGCAGTCTGCGAAAGCCATAAAATGGTTAGTCTATCTGAAGAAAACCCACCCCGATATCCACATACAACATGGCTTCAATGGACGTGAGATAGAAATCCTGGGCAGAAATGTGGACGGTTATAGTGAGTCGAAGAGGGAATTTTGAGTTTGATGGTTGTTTCTTCCACGGCTGTATACGTCTTTCAAATCGTGACATCACTATAACAGTGACGAAAGAGATGCTTGCGGAACGATACGAGTGCACTTTGTTGAAAGATTGAGCATTTAGACCACAGGGTACACTGTGACAACTATGAAAGAATGCAACTTTGATAAAATACTGATTGAAGACACAAAACTAGATCTAGAGTTAAGCACTCACCCCATGATCCAAACTGCCCCGCTCAATCCACGTTTTGCACTGTATGGGGGACGCTGTGATTCTATGACTACATTAAAAGACTAACCCTGACGAGAAAATAGGATATCTAGATGTTTGTAGTTTATCCCCATGGGTATGCAAATATTTTAAATTTCCTCTAGGCCATCCTATAAATATTTTTGTAGGCGACGACTGTCCCAATGACGTTGTAGATCGAGAGGGTATAATTAAATGTACTGTTTTACCTCCTAGAAATTTGTATCTCCCTGTACTCCCCTTCAAGACTCAATCAAATTTAATGTTTTGTTTATGCTCCTCTTGTGCAAACGAGAGGAACCAAGGTGATTGTACACACGACGAATCTGTCAGGACAATAACAGGTAAATGGATAGTGGACGAGGTTCGACTAGCCCTAGAAATGGGCTACAAACCGATTAGAGTGCACGAATTTTGGGAATATAAAATTACCCAGTTTGACGCTCAAACCAAAGAAGGAGGACTGTTTGTCGAGTATATAAACAAGTTCCTCAAGATCAAACAGGAGTCGTCGGGTCACCCTGGATGGGTAAAAACAGACGCGGACAAAGACAATTACGTTAACGACTATTACAAAACTGAAGGAATAGTGCTGGGTTAAAACGAAATTGTTAAGAATCTAGGAAAGCGCACCCTCGCCAAATTATGTTTAAACTCTTTCTGAGGACTATTCAAACTGAACGAGAACAAGACGCAGACCACAATAGTGAACAACCCAAAATACTCTTTCTCCCTACTCAACACCCCCGGCACAGAGGTTCGCAATATTAATTTTCCCAACGACGAGGTTGCTTGCGTCTCGTGGACATACCGTGAGGAAGCCGTTCTCCCCCTGGATACAGTCAACGTACCTATAGCCGCGTACGTGACTACCGGTGCACGTATGAAATTATATTCATATCTCAGGCACCTGGGCGGTTCTTGTCTTTACTGTGACATGGACTCTATTATCAGTGTGATAAGACCAACAGACACGTACACGATACCGACAGGCGACAATTTGGCTAACATGACATACGAACTGACCTCTTACTCTGAGATAGCATACATTACAGAGTTTGTTTCTGGTGGACAGAAAGAGTATTCTTACAATGTGTTTGTTCCCGAGACGAACTAATATAGGTCCACCACCAAGGTCAGGGTTATAACACTAAACTATGAAAACACAAAGATTGTAAACTTTACGACTATTAAAGACTTGATTTTGAAAGACATGATGGACCCCGTACTTGTGAACAACCCGCGAAGAATTCAAAGAAAAAGAGGTCCCATCGTCGTCTCCGAGATGGAGAGAAAAAACTATAATATTGTATTCACTAAATGTAGGAGGTTGAATAGCAAAACATCCGTACCCTACGGCTATAGTTGATCATAATTATGTTTCTCTCTGAATTCTAGTGACTGATGCGAGTATCCAGAATATTCGTTTGGAATGTGCTCCTCTACGCAAAATGCAAATCCGGAGAAATAATCGTCCAGATATTAAAACTATTTTAAAATGGTGTCATGTCTGTACATGTTCCCCTTTTAAACATTGTAGAACTAACACAAATTCTATAACAATATATGAATAATTTGATGATGATATAATTTTAACATTATTAAGACTAGACGTTGGCCCCACTACTGTGGTACTACCACACACAGAAACAGGATGTGAAAAAGCTATCATTACCAAATGTGAATGCAGGTGCTTTAATGACTTCTGTCCGAGAGACGGTGCCCCTGTTTGTGTACAGGTTAACACGTGGTATGAAAATTATTAGGGGTTTGATCAAATATATATTGACATGACGAGACGACTAATGGATGACAGTGAATAATTTGGTTGTCTTATCAAATTGAAAAAAACTTATCATACGTTGACCTTTTTCTTCTCTCTGATTCTAGTGTCATCCTTATTAAAGTACAAAAAGATAAATGGAAACGTCTTTTCTCCGATTAGAGCCACAACACACTCTGCATGTCTAGACATGAAAAGTCCGTACAATTGCAGCATACAACCTTCGTGCAGGCGTTTAGTAAAAATAAATATTTCTATTATATTACCAACAGGAACGTACGTTAGAATATCTCCACGATCTATTCTGTCTCTTCACCACGGGATAGATGTTTTGGCCGGGGTTATAGACGAAGACTATCGTGGTAATATTTGCGTATTACTCATTAATCACGGTGACACTGTTTTTAGAATTAAAAGGGGTGATAAAATTGCTCAGCTAGTGTACGTGGAAATTGATTACCCTGATTCACTATCAAACACTGAGAGAGGGGTGGGGGATCGAGTGACACCACTATAAAAGACCGAGCCATAGGTCGTTGTAATTTAGTATAATGGATAAAATCAATGCGTTCATCCTCACGTACTCTATGAAGCAGAATTTGTGTCTGATGTCTGACGAAGAGTTAAATAATTTACCTACAGAATTTATTAAAGTATACGCCTGTAGTGATATCAAACGCGCTTGGAATTTACTCTCGCCCTATGCACAGCATGAATTGAAAGATTACAAATATTGTTTGAAATATTATAATAAACGGATAACACAAATTGATGGACCACCATCTATTAAGAAAAAATATCAACAATGTCTAGCATCATCATCTTCATAGAAAAAACCCACCAACTGGGTGTTATATCTATGTACGTGACTGTTTTTTTCAACTTTAGATACTGATATTTTTGTTTTGTTTTTTTACAGTTTTGGTTCATGAATTCTATCATCCAGCCATGTCTAATGTAATTGTAGATGTTCAGGGGTTCAAAGATGCTGACAATACCTTCATTCTAAAAGAATGTAGCATTTTGTCTTTGTGTGGAAAGGTGATACACCACTGGACGGTTAAGTCCCCATATTCCTTTTCAAAATTACCGCGTCATGTTCAAAAACAGTGTGATTGGCTCACACATAATCAACATGGTCTGTAATGGGACGATGGTGATATGACCGCTAATCAATTTAATTCCCTTTTGAAAACGGCGATTTTCAACTCTTCTATAATTTATGTTAAGGGGGACGAAAAGAAAAAAAATGGAAATACTTGGGATAAAAAATGTAATCGATATTTTAAACTTGGGATGTCCTACGCTAAAAGATTTGGACAACAATACATTTGATAAATGTTTCGGCCATAAGTGTAAAAAATTTAATTCAATTTGCACACTTTCTAATGTGAAATTTCTCCGGGAATGGTTCGTCGGCACCACCACCGCTATAAATTTACAACTGTGATTTTTATTTTTTAGTTTTAAAGCGGCACTAGATTAGTACACATTGATGTCTGTGTTTGTTCACCCTTTCACACTGATATTAGCGGGACCATCTAATTGTGGGAAAACTACTTTTGTAGAGAATTTTCTTTTAAATTTAAAACAGGTGTGCAGTGTGGATAAATTTGATAGAATGCTATGGTGTTTCAGCAAGAACCATTCTATTCCATCGCGATTATCTAGTCACGTCACACTTCAAAAAGGTGTACCGGACAATTTTGATGTTAAAATAAAGGGTGCACCTCAACTCGTTGTGTTGGACGATTTAATGAACGAAGCCTATTCGAACAAAGTGAGTGATATTTTTACCAAGGGTAGTCACCATAGAAACATATCGGTTGTTCTAATAACACAAAATCTTTTCCATCAGGGGAGTAAGTCTCGAGACATCTCGCTAAACGCTAAATACATTGTGTGTGATCAAACACAGATAAACTATCTAGCTAGGCAAGTTTATCCGGATAATCCATCCGAAATACAAAGAATCTATAGGAAAGCAACTAGACCACCTCACAGATATTAATTCTTCGACCTGAGTCAGAACGTGGACGAACGCCTGCGCTTCAAAACGGACATATTCGACACTATTTGTAAAGTGTTTGTCCCCACTAGACTACTAGATAAAACTAGTCAAGAAAAATAGACACGTACTGTCGGTGTTGAAAACGGCCAATCCTAAATTGCGTAAATCTATTCTTAAAATCGTCAACCCGGAGGTTATAACAATACTCAGCGAATGTGTTCTAAACACATTAAACAATAATATTAAAATTAGTAAAAGAGATAAGCACGAATTAATAAAGTATAAAAATTGTATGCGAAAATTGGCCAGTAGGGGTGTTTCGTTGAAGAGAAAAAGAAATATTGCCGTTTAATCGGGTAGATTTCTAAGCATCATTCTACCAGCTATTCTTTCCGCTCTTGTTGGAGCCTTAGTTAAATAATATGTCACAACTTAAACAAATGCTTCTCGTGCCGCCCGAGCTTTTTCGTGATAAACGCGATGAGAAGTCTTCCGACTTAGTACAGATGAAAATTATTCTCAATAAGAAATCTAGAAAAAAAAATTGCCGATTATCAAAGATTGGCCAGTTTTAGAAAGCTTCAACAGAGATATTTAACCAACAAGGAGAGAGCGAGACAACCAATAAATATACCAATTGTGGGCCCCCTGGTATTAAAACGTAAACCGGTCGACCTTGCACGAGGTACATGAAAAGTAAAAAGAAAACGACCTTTAGTTAGGAGACAACCGGTTCCACCTCGATTCCTTTCAGATGAGGTGACGTACGAAAGCACACCTGTTAGAGATTCGCCAGAGAAGGAGAACGAGGAGTGGGTGGAGGGGGAATAATATTTTGTGCCTAGGTCAGAGTCTGACGAAATCGAAAAAGGTTCCCCCCAACCTATTTGGCAGCATAGCCGGGAAATATTTATCACCGTACGTACACAGGAGAATGTCTACAGACCCTGTATTTAGAATTAGGAAAGAGGGGGACAGCTTTAAAATTGGCAACTCGAGGTTTACCGTAGAGGATAACGATATATACCTATGAAACCCACACACTATAAGGGTACACAAGGACTTTGGGAGTTGTTGACGAAAAGAAACGCAACTAAAGATATAATTACAGAGAGTGATCTATAAAAATATAAATATATATTAATTGTCACGAGTGCTCATCGTCAAAACTTTGATCCTTACGCGAAAATAACGTCCAATAGAGGTTGGAAATATAAAACAATCATTTCGAAACAGTTTCCGGCCAGACCTCGTTGGAACACGCTCAGATGACCGCCACGTTAAAAAAATTATATTACAATCTCCCGCGGCGATCGGTGTTTTCGTCCACCGTAAAACTTCAGTCGAGTAGATAAAATAAAAGTAGACGAATAGTTAACTGGGCAGGACACGTACACTCTTCACCGCAGTTTAAGAAAAAGTTTTCCACGCAACCCGTACAGAGAGGCCAATATCGACGACGTGTGGGAGATAGATTTAGTAGATATGAGAGCTTTAAAACAAACGACAACAAAGGCTTCAACTATCTACTGTGTATTATTGACGTATTTTCAAAGTACACATGGTCTATACCACTTAAAATAAAATCAGGTGCAGACATCACAATGGCTATAAAACAGATTTTTAAGGGAAGACGCCCCCTTTAGATTCATTCAGACAAGGGTAGGGAATTTTTAAATTCTAAATTCATAACCTTTTTGAAACAAACGGGCGTTAATTTCTATCATTTACATAATCCAGACATAAAGGGGGCAGTCGTGGAACGTTTTAATCGCACGCTGAAAACTAAAATGTGGAAATATTTTGCCGCATTCAATACTCACAGCTACATCGATGTACTGGGCAAGCTAGTTAAAAATTACAACGCTAGTGTTCATTCGACTATAAGAATGGCTCCAGCGTCAGTCAAGCCTATTCACTTCCTTAAAATACTATTACGGCTCCGAAAGCAGTGGGATAAAATTAAAATTGGGAAAATTTTGTTCAAGGTGGCTGATCATGTGCATATAAGTAAAGAAAAAATAATTTTTGACAAAGGATACGAGGCTAATTTTACACGAGAAATATCTAGCATAGTTAAAGTATTTCCTAGACTTCCCCAACCGGTCTATTCGTTACAGGTTCTCCAGGGACGTCCCATTGAGGAATGTATTTATAACTACGAACTAGTTCGCAAGCGATTTTTCAAATAGATAAAATAGTACCGAGTAAGCGAATTAAGGGCATTCAACATCATCTAGTCAAGTGGAAAGGATACGAAAGTTCTTTTAACAGCTGGGTACCTGCGCCTAACACTAAACAAATATGAGTCAGTTTTATGTAGCACTACCTTCGAATTCGAGCGCCAATTATTAAGAAAATAATACACTCTCTTACTATACTACAAAATTGGCACAGTCCATACGGCTAGAACACGACCGGTGGGAGGTGGGACTAGCTGAATTATCCTATCCTGTGGGTTTTGAAAGTCTCGAAGGTAACATTTTATCCAAGGACAAAGAATTGATGGGAAACTTCGTGGTGACCCAAGTGGGACGTGTTTCGTTTCCTCAACAAGATTTCTCCTCCTTTAAGGAGCTTTATAATAAAATTAAGAGTTCGATAAGTGATAAAGGCGTTCTAGAGGTTCTAATACCTGAATTTCAATGGTACATTCTTCGCGATCAAACAATGTTAAGTGAGATTAAAAAACAAAAAGGTGCATGGACGGCCGACAAGTCACCCATAACTACACGATTAAAAAAACACAATTTCATTTACGTTGGCGAAAAGAAAATTTAAAATAGAATTTCCAGTTCGTCTCTATGTAGGCATCGGAGACTTAATTACGACCATTCAAAACAGACTATCCAACATAGAGTCACTTAATTTGGTTAATACACACATGAAGGATTTAATGAGCGAGGATATTAAGGTTTTTTTTTGCGACCTAATCGTAAACTGCCCGGCTATAGTTCAACCAAAACGGAACCTGTTTTTGAATACACAGACATTATAGGACCACAGTTTCTAGGTGACTCATATGTGAGATGGATTAAAATCATACAGTTTGCCTCCGCTACCGCACATCACTTGTTTTTTCCTGTATTCTATTTTCCCGTTGAGAAATATAATTTTGATTCTATAAGTATAGGCTTATACACAAAGTTTGGTGAACGAGTGAATTTTCAATCGGGTCCCGTGCCCTCTGTAGCGGCTTTACATTTTAGAGAGAAAAAACTAAATAAATAGATACGGGGGTTAGTAATTTGGCTTAGTCTTAACAATGAAGGGAGAGAGAAAACATCGATCCCGTCTATCACGTCAGTTATAAAATGCAAAGAGGCCGTGGCCTCAGATCGTTCTTGGGTGGACTATTTCAATTTGTCAAACCATTGTTTATGAGGGGGGCAAAAGTGGTGGAAAAACAAGCGTTACAAATAAGTTTGCACATTCTGGCCGATATATCGACACGAAAACCTAACCAAAAAGTTGGTGATATAGTTAAAAAACGCGTCACTCAGGCTGATTAGGGACGTGGCTTAAAAAGTGTAAAAAAGCGTAAATGACTTCATTCGAATGTGGGTGCTTGAGCAAGAGGGAACAAGGGAGCTAAAAAAGATATTTTCGATTAGTAATGGAGTGTTCAAAAACAGAACTAGATCTTTTCGACGAAAAGTGCATTCAAACGGTAATTAAAAATAATAAAGTGATCAAATACAAACCCATCACTTCCGTGGACAACGACACTCAGTTAAGAGTTCTTCTGTCCCGGAGATGGCGAGTACTTTCACGACCTCTCTTCAATTAAATTATATTTTCGTATTCAATTGGTGAAAGGGGACGGGACACCGGTCGCGGCCGACAATAAAATCGGATGCTTCAACAACTTGATACATTCTTTATTTAGTCAAATCAATATCTCTCTCAACGAAACACCTATTACAATCTCCATAGACAACTATGCCTATAGATCTTATTTAGATACTTTAACTAATTACGTCAGAGACGCCTCAGACACCCACCTGGTGAACGGTATGTGGTTTTTGGATACCCATTCTATAAAGGGACATTTCCTTCGGACAAATTACCTCAAAATTTTACTCGTCCCGCCTTAGTTGTGGTCAATCTAGACCCTCACACATTGGGTGGTTCTATATTTTTTCCAAATTTGGGGAATATTTTGATACATATACCAGACGACCGAGCCTAGCGATGACTAGCCTCATGAATAAACATTCTAGACAATGGACGTACAAGAGAAAAAGACTCCAAGCCATAGCGTCCGGTGTGTGCGGCCAATATTGCTGTCTGTATGCTGTTGCCAAAGCCGCCGGCTGGAGCCTGAGGCGATTCACAGACCTGTTCTCAACCACCAACTTGTGCAAGAACGACCAACTGGCCGTCACGCTGTTAAAACGTCACTTTGGCAGCGGTCCAAGGTGTACGCACAGGGGTGCCTAGACGTGTGTTCCAGCATTAGATATAAAAGGTATACTATAATTTTATTTAATCATTTGTATTTAATTATCTGACAGATGAACATCATTATGTCGGTCATATTTGATTTTTCATTTATCGTCAACTCTAAAAAGGAGTGGGTAGTCACCGAGCTAGCGATAGTTTTCATCGATGAGAAACTATCCTTGTGCTATCAATTCAATAAAACCACCGGATTGTGCTACTCCAAATTGGGTGCAATTCTAAAGCAAAATTTATATAAAGCCGTCGTACCTTACGCATATAATAAACAAAAAGGCAATTTCTTGTCCCGTCTCACAGGGTGGACATTCATCCCTCTACGTGAGGACTATAAATGCCCCTTTGTATATTTGATCAACTCCAATTGTTGGGGATGTACCGCTCCATTTCACGACATCACACCGTGCGCGTTAAAAAATGTAAACTTCTTTGCACGATTCATCAGATTTCACAGTGCCGAAAAATTGTATAAATTTTGTCCAATCACCGAAGACGACGACGACACCGAGATTATCTTTAATTGTGACGACTGTTGTTAACAGATCATCAGTCCAGACGCAGACAGCGAGGGAGAAGGTGACGTGCAGCTGTAATATGGTGGGGTACTATCTCCCGTCCAAGGATTCACAACCGTCGCTGGTGACTCACACTTTATACTTAAACGACAAACAAAACAAATACATAGCGGTTGGCCTCTTTCCTAGCCGCAACTTTTACGCTCACGTGATGTTTTCCTCAAATTCTAAGTGTCTGATACTCACCGCCCCACAATGGAACTTTTTAGTTAAAGAAATGACGTTTTGGTCCGATTGTGTGGAGAACGGTGTAAACTTTGAGTCTAACATGGACGACTTTAGCATAGTGGGGAAATAACTTTTCGGTGTGTGGAAATTGAGCCTGAGTGTCAAAAACATTCAAATATACTTGTATACGGACGAATTAAAAACTATGTACGCTCTTGAACAATATATCACACGCCCCGTGAAATTTCTCAATCATCCTAATGTATTGGTATTCATTAACAATATCCTCAGCTATAAATCTTTTGTCGACCCACCCGATCCTATTCCATATTTTGATTATCTATCGTTATTTTATGATCTTTGTATTTTTATTCATAGCAATAATAAATTGTGAAAATATGTATTTTTTTGATTATAATAATAAAATGTGAGAATGTGTATTTATCTTTAATTTATAGTAATATTTCCCTATGATTTAAATGATATATTTGTAGTAAAAGCCACATTACATTAAAAAAAATACAGGTTTTTACAATTTATAGAGTATATCCAAATAAAACATGGCAAGTAGTGATGGTTAATGCTCACATCACAGAAAATAATAATTCATTAAATTTGAAGACGTCATAATCCTGTGACGTCAATGAAGTTTAGTTACACACCCATTACTACTGACATCAATGTCTAACATCACAAAACTAATTTTATCCACGTAATTCTCTTGAAACGTCACTACCATACCAATATTTTAATTACACCATATCCTCATACGTCATATTTACAGTTCCTGGCTCATTGCCAGAACGGGTTTATACCCGCCCAATTACTACTAGCTTTTAACCGTGGACTTCAAATAGTACTGTTTTACATGACATGACTGTTGAAATGTTATTGACTTCAACAAATTATACCACCTTGGGAAAAGTTTAATACAATGTTTAATTTTTTCATATCAGCGTACTACCCAAATTGTGTTCGCGTGCCATAGATTTGCCATCCCTGTCCTTTACTGACATCACGATTCACAGCCCTCACAGGTGAAACGATCAAACTCATACTACAATAGCATAATTAGTACAAGTAATAGTAACCGAACTGATAGTGAAATTTGGGAGAGTAGAACTAATAAAAAAACTTCTCACCCGTTTTAGTGCCTCTACTGGTGATTCTTTTACAGGCCAGGTTTCAAGCGTATTTACGTTTTATGGACTTGACGCTTTTATATAATTATCTACCTAATATTAATGTTTATTAAATTAGCAACAATAAACAAACCACTAGTGTTTTGATGGTAGATATTTTATCCAAAGCCACTCACCCACACAACACAACCTTTCACTACAATCAACACTGTTATAATGCCAAGCCTCCACCGCGGTTCGGATCCCACGATAAACTGTAGGTCCTCCATTTCATCTCACAATCACCCTACTATTACACATTAGCGTAAGTGCGTATAACCCGAACGGGTAGTAAAGACGCGGTGCTAAAAATAATAATAATAACACTGTTATAACTAGTAGTGCGGTGCTGTTCAAATTTTGTAAATGGTTTAAACATGTTCATAATTACAAAATAGTGCTTAGCGTCAGTAGGTGTGTTTAAGATGCGGCAGAATAGAAGACTAAATTTCATTTTGAGTCTTATCTTCCTTCTCGAACTGAGTACCTGCTTGAAAAGAGGATATACCCCCACCACTCTATTACTTTCCATACCCTGCCGTGTGTCAACTCTTTTGGTCGATTGGTTTTCTGTATTCTGATTGACCAACAAAGCAGAGACCGGTCAGCTCCCTCTACCTGAAGTTTTGGTTTCGCAAAGTGTTTGAATAAACGGGCTACATTGAATAAGATTTGGTCCCTACTACTTAGAAAAACTGCTTTATTTTTCTAGTAACTTGAAACAGTTTTAAATCTGCGTTTAATGAAAACATATCATATGCCTATTGCTAATTGCTAAGTTGTTTGAAAAACAAATTTGTTACTAATTGTATAATATAGTGATTTTCTAGATTTTTAAAATCAATTAAAAAGTTATTCATGCAGTTTCTAAACATGCTGAAAATTGATTATATTAGCAAATGAGTTGGAAACTTTTAAAAATTATAGTTGAATAATTATTTATCATGCCCTTTCTGAATACCTACATTGGAAATATAGATATTAAGACTCAGACAAAATATTACAACTGAAATATTCTAACTGGTCTTCTGGACAGGTTTCAAGGTAATTAGTGTTGTCCTGTCAAGCAAACAATAGGATTACTGCCCACCGAGTCTCAAGTTCTACCGAGAAACTTCACCTCTCTTGGCTTGAGTGGGTGTGGTGGGGGTTTCCACCCCTATCTTGTAATAAAGCTACATTTATGTAACTAATGACCGATTTCTAGCCCAGGAAATAGGTTTACGTGATTAAAAATATTAAGTTTGTAAACTATACACAAAACTTAAGGTGGTATGTTTTTTTTTAATCCAACCATTTTCAAAAATTCGTTTTTTGAATTAATTTTAAAAATATATGCAATTTTTTTTATATAACTCAATATTAATTTAGAAAAGTGTCCATACATTCATAATAAAGAAAATAAAAAAAAATCATTATTGGTTCATCTGAAATTTCGGTCGCAAATCAGTCATTTTTTACTGTGCATTAGTAGCTATGCGACCGTACCTTAAAGAGAGGCTGGGGGAAATTCCAGTTATTTAACTTACATAAACTTCCGAATTCATTTCTAACAAATGTCCGTTGATTTAAGCTGCACTTTCCGTTTGCTGATTCATAGAGTAAGATATTACAATTGATAGCAAAAAGGTTTGCTTCCTTTTCTCTGACCCACAACTCGGCTCATACTAATAAACCTCCTTTATTTCTCAATATCTCTTTGAATGTAGAAAAAAAGAGTATTTGAAATGTTGTCAAAGCTAATTTTACAGTTGAAAGTTTTACAAGTTGCATCTTGAAGGTGAATTTTAAAATAACAATTAACTATTATTTTGTTGAAAACATTTACATTAAACTGTAGTAAAGGTAAAAAGCTATACCTTGTTAAATTTGTGAATGTATACGTGAAACACCACCTCCCCTTTAGGGGGGTACAACAAATTCCAGGGAGTCCAGACCACCCATCCGCTGTATACACCCTAGACTCATATAATAAGTTTGTTAATAAGCTTCACCTTGAATATTACAAAGTAAAGCTAAAATATAGGATGTTTTTCTAAAATACAAGTGGTTTATTTTGTGTTGTTAGCGTTAACTCCACAGCTTCGACCAAAGGCAGCCTACAAGAAACAACTTCCAAACGTGAGAACCAATCCAGGAAAAATAGGCGGATATGGATACGCGGACATCACACTGTCGAAATATCCTCCAAACATGTAACTTAATATTAACCCTACTAATAGACTAACTACTATAATAAACAATTATTAGCTTAGAAGGGACTACATTCATCAACAGATTAGATTTTGAATAAAAAAGAAACACTGCCTTCATTGGTCGCATGGTCTAAGGGGCAGTGGTTGGCAACCTTTTTTTTGGGCTCCTATCGATTATAAACTTATCAAAACTCCCGTTATCATACAAAGTTTCCCCACACGGCTTTTGTTTATTTTTAATACAGACTTTTTTATATTTAATTGAAGAAATTAAATATTTCCTCAAATACTTTTGACCTAAGCTTTATTTAAAAAATATAATAAATAAAATGTACATTTTTACATTAGATTATTTAATTTTCTTATAACAATACATATGGTCATATTCATATGTTATTTAAAAGTACTTGATTTGCTAGTTTAAACGATGTATTTTTCTTACAAGATCGAATGGTTTCCGACCTTTTGTTTAAGATGTCACTTTCGCAATAGACTGAAATACTGATTAAGGGGAGGTCGGGGTTTGAATCACCGTCAGGTGTACTAAGCTACAAATGGTTTTTCACGTCTCATGCACGCAAATTTTAGTACAATTCCTCTAAATTTAACCTTTTTTATATCCAACAAAACAGTGCAATTAGTAGTTGTGCGTATAATCTGAACAAATAATGAGACGTGGTGATAAAAACCAAAAACAATAATTCAAGTTTCCCAACTATTTAGTTCGATCTTTATTTAATGCACTGTCAGATTAAGAGAGGAATAAGCGTAATTGAAAGTTCCAAAAGTTTCTGGAGATATTTTCACATATTTATACAGCATTTCACCTTTCATAGATAATATGTCAATAAAGCAAGATAAGAAAAATATGTTCATGTTTCCTAAAAGATTTCTTTTTCCAAAATTCTACCAAGCATTATCTGATTTTTATACAATGTGTTTTCTTGATGAATAATTTTTCCACCAGAATTTTGGCGGAACTCTTTAAGTGTGCTATTTGCGAACAAAATAAGTAAAACTAGTCTTCGTATCCAGTCGAAAAATCGTCTAGGTCAACTTTCTTGCTCATCAAACTCCCACAACTATACCACGAGGCCCGTTTGCCAGTTTCTAAGTTATATCTTCATAATCCTTACTCAGTCAAGGTAATTAAAAATGGGTAGGCCAAACGAGTAGTCTTAGCAAAAACATAATTAAATTCAACTTATCTGATTTAAAAAACCTTGCAGGTCGGACCCATTTGACACCAGCCACGATGTGTACATGAAGAACTACGTCCGCCACGTGAAGAAGAAACGCGCCGGCCCACTCTACCCTCCCACCTACCCCCGACCATACTTCGACACCAACCCTTACTACACAGAGAAACCGGTGCCGACATACAAGTCTGTTCCGAGGACCAGGGCCAAATTAAGAGGTCCCGGAAAATTCCTACCTACATCTCCTACTAAAATGGTAGGAATAAGTTTAATGGGACGTGATTGAGTCAAATTACAAACTGTTTATAGCTTTCCGCATCATTGGACACGTGGAATAAACGTTGGGACAATGTAGTCTGGTTTTCTGGTGATGGAAAGGTCGGAGGTCGATTCTCAGTTGGGTGTATTGAAGATGGGTTTTCATATACTGTTTACTAGGATTTCTCAACGCAAATGAAGGTCAATATCGTTTTAAGTCTACATTCCTCACCGTTACCCCATTAGTATCAACATGAGGATGGTCCGGATATGTGTTAAGACGCGGAGTAAGGAATTATTATTATCATCATCATTAGCACCGTGTCTTACTACCCGTTTGGGTTGCAAGCACTTACGCTAATGTGTAATGATAGGGTGATTGTGAGATGAAATGGAGGACCTACATTTTAACGTGGAATCCGAACCATGGTGGAAGCCTGACATTACTCACATTCACAAGATGTGATTAATACACGTCTTGTCATAGGTGAAGGAAGGGTTTGGTAATCAGATAAATCTGTGCCTGGACCGGGGATTGAACCCTGGACCCCCAGCACAGAAGTCCGACACCTTACCCCTAGACCACCAGATCACCCAAGGAAATATTAATTAACTTTCCAGTCTATTTGGTTTTATTTATTTTATTTAGTACCACATATTACTACCCGTTCTGATTATACACTTTTGCAATAATCAAGCTTATGGTTTTAGGGATTATCAAGGTTATATTTAGAGGGAGTTTACTCACATTTGCGTACAGGAAGAATGGGAAACAATTTTGGAAAAACCACCCTCAGTACACTCGACCTAGATTTGAACCTCGATCTCCCCATGATCGGCAGTCTTAATCTACTGCGAAAGCAGTGCCTTAGACAATGTTGCCCCCGAAGTGGGTTGGTTTTATTAAAGGTCTTTTTCTGGTAGATAGAGTGAAGGCGTAGGGTCCACTGGTTCATAGTGAATTGGAGAAGTTAATTTTAAAACCTATATATACAACGTGTATCTAAAACATTGCATCAAACTTTGGCAGGCTATTCCTTGGGTGAAAATAGAATAATTCACATCAGCAACCTAGGGTAAATCTTAAATATTAAGGGAGGTATTCACCCCTAAAAATAGAGATAAAAACGACTATTATGTGAAATAATATGAAAACTGATTAAGGTATTACAACGAATCTTTGTATACTACTTATTGAAACTTTGATAATTAATAAACTAAATGTGCTGTTACCGTTACCCACCCCCATCATGTAAAAAAGGGGGAGTTTTAACAATTTTTTCTGCAATAAAATATGTCAGAGTAAGTATTACTAATTTTGACTTTGACCCTAGGCAGTTCTCATAATATTTCACATAACAGTCCTTTTTTGCTCTATCTTTAGGGGTGAATACTGCCCTTAATATTTAAGATGGACCATATATAGGTTGCTGATGTGAATTATTCTATTTTCACCCAAGGAATAGCCTGACAAGGTTTGATGCAATGTTTTAGATACACGTTGTATATATGCATGTACACCACGTCCTGACCATCCGGGACTATTAGCATGTTCACACATATGGGGTGAGGATAGGTAAGGTAAAATTTAGAGGAAGTGTACTCACATTCATATGAAAGGAAGTCAGAAAGTCTTGGGGTCAAACTATTCAAGTGCACACGGCTAGGATTCTAATCCAGACCTACCCTGTTCTCGGAAAAATAGACAATATGAGACTGTTGTATTTATTCACGTGTTCACCGGTGCAGGCTAAACCACAAATAAAACATTATTATATAAGTATGTTTCAACAACCAATTATTTGAAATTCATTTCTCTAGACTAGAAATAACGTGTTTACTTGCCAAACTAAGACTCCGGGCTCAATTCCTGGTTGGACGATACAATTGTCAGTGTTATATTTGGAGTTTCCTTTTCCACAATCATGCATTGACAGCTGAGAGAGTTTTATTTGGCGTCTAATTTAGAAGTAAGTTAGTTTATAAGTTATGTGCTCACATTTCGGTTGCTCCAAAATGTGTAGGATGGATAACCATAGTTAAAATAAACTATATTTCAAAGATATTTTTAATCCAATAGCATACCTAGTTGTATTTTTCATTTGAATTAAAAGTAAAGATCGATGAAATACATGTTTTTTTAACGCATTTAACGTGCACTTCATGAGCCTACTGATAATATCAGCACACAATTAACAAGAAATTTAATTTGAGAACTGACACAACACCGAGTACCACGCTTATTAATTTATCATTGTAACAGAACAGTTCCACCTTTGATAAATATTTCGGCCTGGCCAGGCATCGAATCAGGGCTTCTTTACTCTATAGTTAGACCCACTGCAAAGTTGTTGGGCTAGTGTGAGTTAAATTACATAATTTACACAGTTTAGGGTTAACCCCTTTTTGGTCAAATACAAAAAATATTGCTCCAGTAGATAAGTTTTAAAATATTCTACTCATGGTAATCTCAACAGTATTTCTTAAATATCTGGCATTAGTATCACAGAACTTAACTACCTCTTTTTCTTCTCATTTAAAAAGTTTTTGGTCAAATTACACGATGTCCAGAACAAATACTAAAAAAAAAGACGTTACTATGTGTAGAAAATTAAGTTAAACGTATCCATTAGACCTAGAGATGGGGTATCAAAGGAAAAGTATCGATACTGTACTCATTTAAAGTATCAGAAGAGAGATTTCGACATCATACTAGTATTGAGAGGAAAGTATAGATAACAGTAAGTACTGGTACAGAAATTTTAATCTGAAAAATCTATCAAGATAGATGATTAATTATTGACAAACAATAGAGGACTGGGTGCCCTGCCCTGCACTCATCTGTTTAAACAACGCAAATAATCTTTTATGCTTCGTCTGCTTGGTACACCCTTGAATTAATTGTGTTCATAAGTTATACAAAAATTCTTTTGTTTGGTTTGTGATGAACTTGTTCATTGATAAAGGAAGGGGCAGTGGACTGGTCGCTATTCACCCCGTCACCCGGTCAGGCATCAGGCTGTATTGATAAACAAAAATGAAAGAACAGCCATTAATTATGATGAGCTAGAAGAGATTGAATGCTAAAGTTGCTTCTTGCTTGTCTTGCAGAAAATGAGAGAAAATTGAGAAATAGTGTCATTTGTTCTTCCTCCACATTCCGCCCTAGTAAATATTTAATCCCAGCATAGTTGAAGATAGCAAAAAAAAGTTGTTTCCTTCGATAACGATCCGAGTGTGAGTACAAATATCAGTAAAAGTATCAGAAAATTTATCGAGTAAAAAAATACTAGTATCGAAAGAAAAATATCGATTTTAATAAAATATTGATAATTTTTTCACAGTCCTACCTAAACAAAATTTTATTTATTTGACAAAAAGAAATAATTAGTTTTTAAGATAAAAACGGTAAAAACACATTAGCGCTCCCTTAAATTCCACCTCAACTACACATATTATTGATGTATTGGTTCAGGAGGGAGGCTGCAAAGCTGGATGTTTCGATAAGTTCCCCGCCTACACTCCTTCCCCATTCGAAGTCAAGCCCAAGAGGTCCAAGGGAGGGAGACCGGCAGGCAAACTACCTTTCTACCCCTCTCAGGGGGTGAAACCCTACCCGCAGCACTCCATAGTGAGCCATAACGTGGATCTCGCCGTGAACGCTGGCAACTGGCAGCACTTCCAACCGATCGTTTACCCTTAGAACCATGTTCGTTGTCTTGTCGGTTACTTTCGTCATGTTGTGTGGTTTAGATTATTATTAAATACCAAACATAAATTATGTTTTGATTTGATTTTTGACTAGTTTAAGTACCCGTCGCTGCCCGGAAGAAATATTTTCAGTTTAATGACTGTACGTGGAAGGTAGCTTTAAATTTATTTCCCTTAAGATCTGCTTTGCCCGTGGCTATTTTTCTTCCAACCCAGTTTTTAACTAATTATAATAAATCAAACCAAAATTTTAAAATTTCATCTTTTAGGTGCACACGTTCGTGCAGAGGGGCAACTAATTTTTAAAATGTCGGACCTTTGTGTGCGGTAGATATCATACAATACTCATGACAAACAAATAAACTTTTCATTTTATTAATATATAAGATAAATGATTAGGGGGAGGAAGGTGATGTATTGAAGATTACAATAATTAGGAATTAAGATATTATTTTCATAAAGGTTTACCGTATAGACTTTTTCGTGTTCCTAAACTTACTACCCATCAACCAAATTGGTGAAACGCAGGTTAAGGTGTAAAATTCGTTTTTCTTGACTTGCCAGTGACGGAGAGGTCAGAGTTTCTATTCCGGATGGATTTCTAAACAATTTTCCACCCAATATAAGCAAATTTGGCTACATTTCTTCTGAACACGATAGTACGATAACCCTTAGTATAAACTTCTGATAAGATCACCCCGTACTTCGTCCAACTAATAAATGAGTGCCTGGTTCAGGGCAGAAGAACGAATGTCTGGAAACAGATTGAGATATTGATTTTATGTGTAGCATTGGGCCACAAGAAATAAACAAGAATCTCGGTACTCACACCATCGGAGTGCTCCCCGCATCCAAGCACAATACAACTACTCTCTCCATCAACATAAGTAAGACTGATCGCCTGGTGTTGTGAAAAAAGACGCAAAGAACTTGAGCTACAAAGACTCTAGCGGCAAAGACATTTCACTAATATACAATTTAGGATGACCTCGAAACGCCGAGACGTGTGTAGAAGCTTTTTCAGACAGCGAGGAATCATTTCGACAGTTGCCCAAATAATTCCAAGTATCTGCTAAGGCTTAAATATTTAACTGGGTCTCTTAGTATGAGAGAAAAGTATTAGAATGCGAGTTCAGCTACTACCCTGGACATTTTCACTTTTACCATCAACAAGTATTTCAACGCCATACATCCAACGATCCTCAGTCACTTCCTCAACAATCAATTTATCCTCTTGCTTTCCATCATCAACTTTCCATGCCTCCTCAACCGGCTCATAATGTTCCTCAACAGCCACCGCCTCCCACTGCATTCAACCTTCAGCCTCCTAGGCTTCCTACTCATGATGTTCCTCATCAGCCACCACCTCTTACTGCATTCAACCTTCAACTTCTTATGCTTTCTGCTCGCGATGTTCCATTTCTTTGTTCCCCACCCATTTTCCCGTCATCCGATATCTCTGGATTGTATTGAATATATAGTGGCGGCAGGGCAACCAGTCGTCACTCTTGGACTTTATTATAGTTGAGGGAAGGAGAAGCTCCGGCTTTAGATTTGTAAAATGTAAGATCTAAATTCCTTTTGGCTTCGTAATTAATTTTCTCTTCCCCAAGCCGTACATACCTAAATGCTTGCTTAACACTCGTGGAAAACTACAGTATAAAATACTGTGAGCTAGGCTTCAGAAACACCTTTAGATGATAGGGATGTACTAAAGGCATAACGGCTTTGGGTTAGGTTCACGAAAGATGAGATAGTCATGGCTATGAGAATTTAGACTACCCGGAAATGAAATAAATGGTTGGGATATTTGCGAACATCCCAGGAGCATTTGACATCCTGTTGTAGGCAGCTTTGTTTAAAAGATTCAGAGAAATAAAGTGTCCCGTAAGACTATACCGTAGCTACCAAGACTACCATAAAAAGAGAGATGTCACTCTGAGAAGTCCACGATTATATTTAAGGAAAGAAATGACTAAAGGTTGCCACCAAGGGTCAGTAAGCGGACCATTGTTCTGGGTTATAGGACTCGAGCCTTGGCTACTAGAATTAGAGTCACTCCTAGGGATGGTGGGGTTGGTGGCTTTCGTGGATGATATGTCGATTGTGGTGGACGGGAAGACGAGACAAGGGTTAAAACCCAAGTGTAACAGGGTGATAGGAGGGCTATATACCTAGTTCAGGGGAAGACCACCTACATGCTATTAAGGAGAGAGCTCCATCACTTAAAATAAATCTTCACCCAACCAAGCGGAGTAAAATTACGAACTATCTTGGCGTAATACTAAATGAGAAGTTCAACTTTAAGTCCCACATGGAGCAAGTGTATGGAAATTCCAAAAGGATTACGGACAGCATTATAAGCATAGGAGATAAATGATTTCCTATCTATATGCAAAAAATCAGAAGATACCATGAGGCAATACTTGTGTCCATTGTTGATCACGGTGCAAGCCTATGGGCATAACAACTATGAAAGAAGAGGCAGTCTGGATGGCTGAGGAGCCTTCAGAGGTGTATCCTTATGACATTATCTGGGGCATATTTGACTACCTCAACGGATGCACTGAGTATCACTCTGGGTATCTGTTCACTTGATAAAGAGGTGAGAAGGAGGAGCGCATTATACTGGCTGAGGAAATGTGAACTTTCGAAAGACGAAGAATTCCATAGAGTCAGGGAAAAGTGATAAGGGCAAGAGAACAATCAATCTGTTCCCAAGTATTTTAGAGTCCTTAGAACCTAGGCACTTGCAACCCACCCAGGGACTTATACACTATATCACAGAACATGGCTCGTATAAGGTTTTATTCCATTATAGTGGACTCATAGACATGACAATGCGACTGTGGAGAGGCGTCTACACTGGAGCACGTTGTTTGGAAGTGTGATTTTACTAAAAACCTGGCAATAAACTAACAGGCTGAACTACAGGGTGATAGCATATTTGACCTTTTAAGTAAGATACAGCGTTTGACGGGAAATCTTCGATAAAGTCACAACAGCAATATCTCTGAAAGAACGAGATGATTATATAGACAGAGTTAAAGAAGAAATAATTCTACAATACAGAGAAAGAAGAAGAGACAGACAAACTGAAGATAACGAAGATTTGGACAATAATGATATTCAGGACTATTAGTAAAACTTAAACATTGACTAAATAGTAAATAAGATAGGATGTTTTAAAATAAGAGAGAGAATATAATTCGTCTCTAGATAGCCTGGAGGTGATCCACTGACGATGGGAACAGGGTTCTGGGATTCCTGAGGCGAATAACTTTCGATGTGAGCAGAGACCTGCACCGGTATTCCAGCAGGTAAATAAAAATATAATTAAGAGGACAATAAATGATGGAGGTATAAGCCTAATGGATCCACATGACTCTGGAGCACTTGTTAACAAGTATAATCCAGGGCCGGAAACACGCATCTGGGCCCATAATTTGGCATGAAAGGCTGACAATCATGTAGCCTCCTGGTTGGGCCAACGACCGTAATAACATCAAATGTCTGTCCTATGAATAAACAGCAGAGAAAACGTAACTCCGCAAATGTATTAGTTCTAAGTTAATAGTAAGTTAGATTAGATTTCTGATGCAGTTACCAAATAACACCAATATCCATAAGAGCATTCTCCAAGGAAAGTTTGAACATATAGATATAAGTAGATGTAATCGTTAAATTCCATTATGCAGTAATGAAAAAAAAAGAATATAAGATAAATTAGACTCAACTATTAGTAAAAAATATTGACCTATAGTATAACATAATACATTAAGTCATATATTATTTGTGGAACTGAAACAAAATCTTATTTTGTTGCGAAAAAACGGATGTTAATATTTCTTTTTCATATAGAGATAGCATTGTAATTATGACATATGTCAACTTGGAAATGATTACTGATCTTGACGTTTTATGATACCCCAAACAAAAATGTGGGTCTTATAATTTTGTCTGTCTGTCTGTCTGTCCAACCCTCTGTATGTACTGTGCTTGGGCTACAGTCTAAGCTCCAAACGTTTTAATGGTTTTCATTCAATATTGATTTCTAGATTTTATATGGTCACATCTCGAAGACCAAAAGTGAATCGTATTTTGACCCTAAAAGTAAGAATAGTATTTATTAAGGATGTGATTCACATGACCAAATATGTATTCTTGTATTTGGGGAAAAAATTAATTTAAGGCAAGCTTAGTAATGAAAAGTTTTTAGGAACGGTTTTTTACGTTTTTGTTCAATGTTTATATCTGAGGACTGTCTCTTTAAAGTAACAAACTAATATGTTTGTTTTTATTAGAAAAACCGTAAAAAAAAATCTCGTCCTCAATTATAATAAACTAAAATATTGTAGGATTGGGTAATACAATTTATTTATTTATTATTATTCTATTAGATATACTTATGTCGAATTTTTTGTTTCTTGGTACAAAGTGTAGTGGTACTCAGCCTGCTCTTGAGTAAGTACTCCTCTTTATCATTTTAACACCTCCGTTAAGTCTTCGAGGTCCAGGGCTTGGATCCCGTATTGATACTGTAACGGGCTAATCTGGCTTAGCCCCGTTTAAGCGTAAAATACGAATGTTTTGGTGGTACAAGCAAGTCGTCAAGAGTTAACAAATGAGATACTAGTGTTAAATGCTACGCCCGTAGCATTTGTTTGTTTATTTACATACCTACTTCACCGACTCTTCCGTCGAGCCTGATGCCCCGCTGAAAAAGAACAACACCGAGAGAATTGGCCGAGCGTGACCTCAGGGAAGAACTCCGCGCTGGACAACGAGTTACAGTCAACTGAAAGCTCCGTGAATGG
>CABFOW010000966.1:45315-87807 GCA_902141385.1 Timema californicum
TTTGATATACCCATGTAAGTTGGTCGATCCTCTTGTAAGGGGTTTTGCTCTATATTCAGGGCGCTCATATGTAACTGGACTTGAACTTGCCCAATGTAAGTAATAACTAAGCGTGCTCGGCCAACATGCCTTGTGATAGAGGGACCCGTAACTAACTCAATTGTCTGAGTTAGTCCTTCCGGCGCCTCACGCCCCTTGTTGGCCAAAGCTTAGGCAAGCTACCTCATATCATGTTTAGTTAGTATAGACAGTTCTTATTGAGATTACGTGCTAAATATTGATCATGTATCATGTTTTTCATTAAATTGCATTACTTCTATTTTCCTCTCTTTTCTTTATATCTCTATACGTATGTATATGCACCCGGGGACTACTAAGGTTGATGTTTGTGAAACCACTAACGACGACCAACACAAAATAAAGCCAAGAGTTCTTGTGGTGCAATACTTTGTATGAGGAATTATAAGAGAGGCATAGAGGGGTTTGGATTTGACTGGCCAGGAAACCCATCGTGGCTCAAGAGAGTCTTGATGTTTACTGTATTTTGTGAGAAGAAAGGCGTGATCTTCCAGGATTTTCTGGAACCTGGACAAAAATCAACTCTAACCTCTACAACGCGACGCTGATTACACTGAAGGCCGCCCAAATTTCCAGAATCAAGTCAGAGAATAAGACAACATTTCGCTTGCAGCACGATAACTCCACGCTCCATACCAATTTGAAGACCATGGACCACTGGAGAATTTTGGCTAGAGTGTTCCACTACACTCGCAATATAGTCTGGACTTCGCACCATATGACTTTCATATATTTGGGCTGTTGAAAGATGGATTGCGTGGGCAACATTTTCCTGACAATGGCGCCGTCATCGCAGCTGTGAAAAAATGGGTTGCTTACGCTTGTGCATATTTTTACGTGCGTGGCATGCAGACTCTTGTTCATCGCTAGTGGAAATATTTGGCCAATGGTAGTGACTATGTGGTAAAAAAGCGTTTTGTAGCTGACAACTTTCTCTATCCAATCTACTGATAGTGATGAGTTCCCTTTATCCGTTGTAGCTTACGTGGAAATAAATAGGAGGCATCAGTTTCTGGGTGCCACTCGTAACTTGCTATAACTGTCCACAAAAATAAATAAATGTTTTTTATAACTTAAAAATAGTGCCATACAAAAGATTTGTTTCAAAATAAAACGTTTTTATTATGTAAACAGCATGTGAACACAGCCGAAGACGGTTTGTATAACGTCATCAGCGACCCTTTTTTTCGAATGGTTCACCATCTTAATCTATTAAGAGAACGCAGCCTTCCGTTTGTAAGACATTTTAAAGTGAATCACAGACGCCGTTAAAAATATATATATATAAAAAATCATACAAACAGTTATTTGCATAAGTTTGTGTTTCAATAATGTCACAACGGTTAGAAGAAAGAAAATAAATTAAATTAAATGGTTTATTGAGAAAGTTTTGTCTGCCAATAGTAAAAACAACTCATGTGTTCTTGCAGATAATTTTGTTTGGTGCGTGGATACATGGTAGTTTTAACTTGCTTTCTCTCACCTACACTCTCATTGTAGATAGTCTCTAGTAATATCAACCGTTAGTATGAAAGTATAAAGTCCTGATCATATTCCGTGATGCCTATAACAAATATTCAAGAAATGTGTTAAATATTTCTATACATGGAAAAATAAAATTAAACTTATCTACTGAATAAATATTGTACTATTCTGCAAGAAAAACCTATTTTTTTAAAGTAAAAACGGTAAAAATACGGCCCCGAATGCGTTTTTACCCACCCCATCTTAACGTTACTTCATCTTTGGTGGATTTCGAGTGGGCGAGTTATAGGTTTGAGAGTCCCAATTCCTTGTATCTGAGCACTCCCTCCCCTAATTATAAGGTGGCTTGCACACGTGATGGTGTTTCACCGTCGCCGAGGACGGCTCACGCTGTTAATAAAGATGGCGCTCGCCGTCTATACCAACGGCGTGCCGTACCTTTTTGAAATGAATCCCCTCCAATTTAATGTTTACATTTCCTCGTTATGCTCCAGTGTGAGAATATAAACCAAGGGGAGATGTTGTTGTGTGTACTAAACCCCTTTTATCTTCTCGCCATTCAACATTTCGAATTAAGAGTTGATTAAAGCACAAACCCCTCTACAAGCTGATAATGACTCGGTACGAGATTTGTTCTCCTCTAAGCTTCTGCATCAAAGCACTGGATGCAATTCTATTTGTGCAATTAATGCCTCAACATCGGTTTCGAAAGTTTCAGAAGTCATAGAGTCTTCTCGATACAACGAACAACGTGGTACTGAAGCTAGCATGCCATGCGGACTGACGGTGAAAAACAATCACGTGGGAAAGCCGCCACTCTTGTCAACAGGACACGTCCTCCATTCACTATAATGTATTTCTAATGAGTGTTTAAAGGTCCTCACACAACGGCATAGTATCGTGTACGTACGGTATCGTACAAGTATTGTATGTTTTTCTCTTGCCATTCTTTGCTATTGAGCTGCGTACACCGACACCCGTCGTAGCACTCTGGCAGCAGCACAGTATCGTATACGTACAGTGCGTGGTTTTCCACACGTACACGTACAATACTGTCACGGTGGCCATTGCTTACCCCTTATCCCCTACACTCTCTCAAACACTCCTCTCGCACATCAGTGAGTTTTTTTAAGACAGTGAGGAAACATTAGGACAGCTGCCCAAATAATTTCAAGTATACGCTAAGGCTGAAATATTTAACTTAGTCTCTCAGTATGAGAGAAAAGTATTAGAATGCGAGTACAGATATTATCTTGGACATTTTCACTTTTACCCTCAACAAGTATTTCAACGCCATACATCCAACGATCAGCTACCTCATCAAAATGTTCCTCAGTCACTTCCTCAACAATCAATTTATCCTCTTGCTTTCCATCATCAACTTTCCATGCCTCCTCAACCGGCTCATAATGTTCCTCAACAGCACCGCCTCCCACTGCATTCAACCTTCAGCCTCCTATGCTTCCTCCTCATGATGTTCCTCAACAGCCACCACCTCTCAATGCATTCAACCTTCAGCTTCTTATTCTTCCTGCTCTTAATGTTCCTCAACAACCATCTCCTCTCACTGCATTCAACCTTCAACTTACTATGCTTTTTTCTCATGATCGTCCTCAACAGCAACCACCTCCTATATCCAACCATCATCTTCCTATGCTTTTTTTTTATCATGATGTTCCTCAACAGCAAATGATCCAACCTCTAACTAAAGTATACGAAACACTTTTTATCATCGTTAATCAAATCCTCAAAAAGAGTAAAATCTCTCAAAATACTTTTCCGTTCTTATTGATATCATGTCTCCACTTCTTTTTCTCTGACTCCAGCAACATAGCCGCTACCACAATGTTCTCATCAGAGGAAGAAGACAAGGTATCACTAACTCATTGTAATTAACAGAACAAACAACAATACACTCGCTTATTCTCACTGCGCTGCTCTCAGGGGGCGCAAGAGAACTGTAGAGAGTGGTGGGGGAAACAAGCTCTTGGGACATACGTCGGATCTATGATCTCGGTGTGCGGGACCGTCACGGCAATATGATACCATACGATACCATACTGCTACTATACTGCTACTATACTGCCACTGTCCTGGCACCGTAAGTATACGATACTATACTGCTACTATAGTTCTACCATACCGCTACTGTCCTGGTACCGTACGTATACTATACCATACTGCTACCATACTGCTACTATACTGCTACCATACTGCCACTGTCCTGGCACCGTACGTATACGATACTATTCCGGTGTGCGAGGACCTTAGCCCTGCTAGGCTGCTTGTTTATCTCGTACTACTATTTACCCTCCCCCATTTCTACATAAGCACAACACAAACACTATAACTTCACTGTTTGCCACCAAGCAGCATTCATTAAAAATCATAAGAACATAATATATTTTTCTATATTGAACACATATCTATCTCCACTAACTTTCTTTACTGGTTTATTACTGAAAGCCACTTTTATTAATAAGTTAAATATACAATTATACAAGTAATAACCTACATTCTCCCCAGAAATACACGCGCAAAAAAAAAATTAAGACAAAAAATAATATTTAAGATGCTTTCAATTAAATCTATAGTTGAATTTATGCTTTTTTTTATGCGATATCTGCAAACATGGCTGGGTCAAAGAGAAAGGTACTAAAATGTTAGTCCTATGTTTTCATTAATCACCGTTGTGCGATAGAAAGGCAGTATCATAACAAATCAAATTTAAAAAATAAATAATCAAGTAATTGTAGGAAAATATTGTCTTCCTTTGACTTCAACTATTAATAGAATTAATTATCCTGCAGTTATATAATGTATACCAATACAAATCGTATAGCTGCCCATTAAAATTAAGAAATAAAACGAACGTTCAACGAAAACAATATATCAGTTTATTGCCATAATTCGTATGTAAAGGGTTCGATCATTAAAAATATCAATTTCGTTTTACAGTATAATGTTAACATTATCACACTAATTTCTTATATCTATCTATTAGGAGCAGCTCAAAGTTCAAAAAATCTATAAATGTGATTGGAACAAAAATTGTTAAAATGAAACTATCTCTCTTTATTATGTTGTAAATTAACTTTCTAGATAAAAACAACCAAATCAAAAGCATGTATATTATTAATCAAAAATAACAGGGTGAAATAGATTTCACACCACTCAAAAATCAAAACATTTCTTGTTACTATAGTTTTATGCTAGCTTTGGTTAACTTTAAGCTGAAGCTTAGACCAATACAATGTATTATTAAAGTAAATTGCCACGTTTTCCTTAAAAATTATAAATTAATTTCACTACTAATCAACCACAATGTAAACAATATAATATCAATATAAGTTTGAAAATAAAAATAAAAACATAGATACAGAACAATAATTACACTACTATTATACAATACATATATTCAACATTTGTACAATCACAGACAAAATTATATAACCTTAAATTTGTCATAGTGGTGTTTTTATAGGGACAAAATACGTCAGGGATATTTGGGTATGGGATCTAGCCTTATACAGTGGACTATACACCACTTGTTTGTCTAAACCCTTTAAAGTATCTAACCATGACTCAAACCATAGACTTAAAAAATGCTGGTAATAGAATTAATTAGTGATATAAGCCTTATAAAGGGTCTTACATAAAGGTTTTATTATTTAAAATTCACTATAAAAAAGCTAATTATTCAACTTGTCTTCAATTACGAAAATACACTGATAGTAGATGTAGACCCAGTTTATTATATTTTATTAACCAAGCTATATCTTCTTCACAATGATAATTATCTTCATAAATAATTTGGGTATTTACATGTAGCTTCAATAAAAAAAAAACAAGCCTTTAATATGCAACATTATTACATAAAAACACATAAAAGTGCTATAAAAGCGAAATATTCCAATGTGTATATTGTTTTATTCTTAGATTTATTTATTTATTTATAAATACTTATTTTGTGTAGTATGATATTCTACTAAGATAAACTTTTCTCTTTATAATATATTATAGACTGTAAGTTATACTTTTGATATAATAATCTTAGCAATCTATTGTTATCTTCATCTGTTAAATCCAATATAGTTTGGATTAAGTGAAGAGAAATTTAGGTTTAGCAATCTAAGTAAAATATTCGTTATCATTGTTATTTAACATTGTCATTGGATTCAAAAACGAGCTTAATTATCATGTAATGCAAAAGTTTTCAAGTTCTTAGCTGCAACTTAAAACAAAAATTTCACTCTAGTAACACAACGTTAGTATTGCAAAATATTTACACATAATACAATTATTGTCTTTGAATTATTCTGCATACAGCCCAAGCGAGTAGTAAAACGCGGTGCTAATAAGAATAATCTTTGAATTCTTATTTTTTATTTTGAAGATGTTCTTTGAATGAGATTGATTCTTGGGATATGCATTTATAAATTAACTGAACGTCAAATTATTGAAAATTAATTGAGTGACTATGTTACTATAATATTTGGCACGATTCCTAAGAAAATGGACTATGGATTAGAAATTATATTAATAACAATTATAAGTGATTTATTTAAGTATTTTATTCAGTTTTATTAAATGTTTGTACATTTAGACGCGTATAAATAATTTCCAGGGATGTACATAGCTTGTACATAGCCCCCTCTTTCATAGAAGGTGTCGAAATGTAGGCCTGACCAAGGGGGGCCTCTACCCCACCACGACTTTGGTGGGCTGGAAAGTGACAGGTCTGTAGTAGTCCTGGATGTTGCCCCAGCCGCGGGCCGCGGTGTTGTAATTGTTGAGCTCTGCGTACACCAGCTTGTGGGGGGCAGGAGTTTGTGTGGGGGTGGGGGTGGGGGCGGGTGGAAGAGGGGGAGGAGGCTGGTAAGCATTGTGAGTAGAGGCGGGACGAGCTCCTGAAACAAACATAGACACGTTTCGTTAAAAACGTTATTTTTACTTGGAGATTAATATGATATACTTTCATTGAACAAAGCTTTTTACACACACAGGGGGTTACGCAGTCAAAGGTGCTATTCTCGTCTGATTTGATGGTGTTGGCCAAACGTAGTAAAAGTAGTTTTTCTTAAATGGCTTCCCACGTTCCATTCAAGAGAAAGTTTGTTACCTTCCTCTAAATATGTCTACCTCATCACCCCTTTCCAATTAAATTATAGTATGCAGAGAGCTTGGAAACTCAGGTTTCTTATGCAAAGCGTCTTACTACCCATTCATGCTATATACATATGCACTAATTACGCTAACGTGTTACGTAAACGTAAAGTTGAATTTAGAGGGATTGTACCCATATTTGCATGGAAGAAGGGTGGAAAGTAATTTATGAAAAAAACAGCCTAGTACGCCTGACTGGGATTCAAACCTCGATCTCCCAGTCGTCAACAGTCTAGTATAAGGCAAGTGTGACGCCTTAAACAATGCGGACACAAATGGAGAGCAGAGAAATATTTTTTCCACGAAGGGTAGTTATACTTAGATCATTCCAACATTGCAAAAAAGTAAATAAATTGAGAACGCACAAAAAAACTATTAAATACAATATTTTGAATGAGGGGGAATTGAGTAATTTTCTAAGTATCCAAGATTACTTTGAATCAACATTTTATTACTAATACAATGTGTTGTTAGCTGTCAGACCTTGAAATATTGTATTGTTCTCAAAAAATTAATAAACATATTAAGTTAACGTGAATAACAAATCATGTATAATTTTAAAGTAAAGATTCTGAATATTAAATCAATAGCTAAAATATTTTCATTCAATATTAAATCAAGTCCCAGAACATTTAACGCATATGTTTTTAATGTATTAATATAAAATTACTACCAACAAAATGTTTTTATGCAAAATAAAATCACAGCCAAGCAAAACAAAACTTTCTTGATCACTTTCGAGGAAATTCTTCTTTATTGTCAACATGCATCTCCAACATTGCTCGAACACATAGGTTTCAAATGGTTCAACAGTAAAACGCTGTGTCAACCATTTAATGGTAATCATTATCATAATCACTACGCCACCGGTCAACAAGCATTCAGACATTATAATTATTCCTTTTGGTAAACGTGCATTGTTGAGGTAAAACTGAAATTCTTTGAAGGAGACATTGATCAGAAAATGCTACATTGCTGGGACAGTGGGGATGGTGCTAAGATAAGGAATTATTAAATCGTTAAAATAAGCTGACACCATTAAAAAAAAAATCTGTTTCCAAAACATCTTCACTTATTAAACTGAAACACTAATAGTTCACGTTCTCAAAAAATAAAAATAAAATAAATATAATTATTCGTGGGAGAAAACTGAAATATATTTGTCACTGGATTGATATGGGCCGATAATGCGAACAAGCATGGAATTTAAAAAAAGAAATGAAATTCAAAACACAAAATAAATCATCATAACTAAGACACAAAACAAAACTCGTTTCAAAATCAATAAAGGTGAACACAGGTCTTGCCTGCTTGGAGCTGCTGATTCGCCGCAGAAGAAGAAGAGCTAGATTGGGTCTGAGAAGAAGACGTGATCAAGGAAGAACTTTGGGATTGCCATTGTGTCTGTTCGGTCTTCTGGAAGTGCTGTATTGTGGATGAGACCTGTTGGTGCTGTTCGATTGTTTGGGACTGTGAGATTTGTTCTTGGGAAGGGAGGAACGTCCTGGTTTCAACCTTAGCGTTTGAAACATAGTATATGGGGTTGTCTGAGGGTGGTTGCTGCGATGTTGCCTGCTTCATAAACTCCTCTATAGAACTTTGCTGTTGAATCTGTTTGTACTTCATCGGTGGTCGGGTGCTTTGTTCAAAATTCTGGATAATCGACTTTACTGCCGGTCTAGACTCATAAACAACATTCTCCTGTTGTTGGATTATTTGGGTAAATTCTTGCTGTTTGCTAAACTTAGTCTGTGTTACATTCTGTAGCGTTTGCTGGTTTTGACTGATCTTTGTGATTTGTTCAGTTATATTGGGATGGACTTTCTTTTGCTGAAAAGATGATGAAGATTTTTGTACCTTTTTAGTTTCTGTTTGGTGTTCCCTTTGAATGCCTTGGTTCGCTGGTTGTGGCTCAATTAACAAATTCACTGGTTCCTTAATGTCATCATTTTTAAAAACCTCAGTAAAGCTTACCCCAGTATGAGTATTTTGAAAGGTGGGTTGTTGATTAGGTTGATCTCTAGATGGGCTCACATGCCCATACTGTTTAGTACTAAGTTTCGAGAAAGGAGTTGGGATTGACACAATTGGAATTTTAGAAATAGGGAGAGGTTTGGTAGGGCTCACTTGTTGTACCTCTGATGGAGGTAGTGGTTTGGTAGGGTCAGGTTTGTTTTGTACTGGTTGGGATTTTGGCGCCAAAAGGGGGGGTTCTATGTTATCGACCTCAGATTGAGGTACCTGACTAAAAATGGGTTGTTCTTGTTTGATTTCAACAGCTTGCGTCTTACCCAAGTTGCTGATTGACACACATTCTTGTTTAGCCTCATCCTGTGAGTAGGATTGTGTTAAAATCTCTTGCTCACTTTCAATGATTTCAGAAAACTGCTTTTCTTGTTCACTATCTAAGATATTTTGATCATTCACTTCTTCCATTCTTTGTGACACCCCTTCCGTTTCTCCCTGCAGTATTTTATCCACCCCATCTTTTATTACACCTTCGTTCATTTGATCTATTTTTTGAGTGTCAATTTTAGTTTTAACTTTATTTTCTTGTTGTGATACTTCACTTACCGTTTCTTTAGACAGTACCCTATCAACAGCAGCAGCGCTATTCGCGATCTCTTGTAGTTTACTTTCCAGCTGAGTGATTGGCTGGGTTTGTTCCAGTGGTACTTGCGGTGCAGTTATTGTCCCAGCGGGCGGCTTAGCTGTGTTTGGAGCGATTACATGTTTTATTTGTGATTGATCGGGTTTTTGCACTGGATTTGACGGGGAAGTTTGTTTAGGGGTTTGTTGAATTAGTGTTTGGTTTGGTGTCTGTGTGGTGATTGGTTGTCTTGACGCTTGAAAGGTCGATTTTGGTTGTTCTGGTGTTGGTGCCTGTTGTGTTGCGCTGAACGAAAATTTTTTTGGTACGGATATTTGTGTGGTGCTTGATGTCACTTTGCCACTGGCACTGCTCTGTGGCTGTGCAGAAGTTGGAGTGAAAGGGATGTACACAGGGAAGGAAGAGGGGGATGAAATTGGTCGGGATGCGAGAGTTGAGAAATCTTCAGCCAAACTATTAGCAGCAGTGGAAGCAGAAGAAGAGAGGTTAAGCTCCTTAAAACCTGTGGAACATTTCATTTTGTAAAGTTAATACATTAATTTATAATAGCAATTTACAGGTTTTTTTTAGTATTTATTTCCATTTAACACTGATTTAATCACATTTCTGTAAATAGCTGCTAATTAAAATTATTAATATGCTCGATGAATAGGTTTAGAAAAGGGTTAAAAATATTATTATTGTTGTGGTTAGCACATCATAGCTAGTAAAATAAAAAAAACTTGGTAATTAAAATTAGTATAAAACCAAACCATTATTTAATTTTCACATTCAATATTGTATTTTTGAATATTACCACATAGAACTACTAACGATAAATTATTTTTAGGTTAAATAATTTAATGATTTTTCAACATTCCAAAGTGGTGATACGTGTAAGTGTTAAGTAAGCTACAAAAACCTTTGAAAACTACTACTAGGACTTTTTCTATCTGTTCAAAATATGTAAAACTAAAAGCAAGTTAAAAAAAAAGGTATCATGAAGTTTGAGTCGAAGGGCCAAGAAGCTCACCTGGGGTTGGCTGCTGCTGAGGTTGACCGATGCCCCAGCCTCTTGGGGGCTTGGCTTGGTACAGGAAATCTTTCCCGCCTCCAGGGACGTATTGAGGTTTTCTGGGGGCGGTCCCACCGGCAGGTGGGTTGTATGCCTGGGCACTTGGTAAAGGTGCTGGAGTGAAGGTTTCTGGTGCGCTGCAGTAGTTATGTGTCTCGTAAGTGCTGGAGCTGTAACTGTTGCTACTCCAAGCGGGAGGATTGGGGGATGGATTTATCAGGGGTGGTAGCTCCTGGAAAGCTGTGTCCACAGAGCCTGTCTCTAACGCTGCCTCCCAGGGAGACTTCACCATCTTTATTCTCGGTTGGGAGAACCTCTCCTGGAACACGACGTGGGATTTTAATTACAATTTTACAAGTAAGGTTTAATGAATCAGAATAAATCTCAGTTCGGCAACGAGTTGTCCACCAGGCAGGCTGCACTTATATCCACTCTCCCCTTCTGCTTCTCCATACACATAGCACTAACGCTCAGACGATTGTTTACTCATGCACAATTTTGAATAACCCTACTAAACTTTATTTGTTTCCTATTTTAGAGGCGTCTCATACTTTTTTGAAAGATTCCTATAAACTATTCAAACGATTAACCCCAAAAACCTTATTTGGGATATCTTAAAAAATATATATATACACAAATAGATAACTTAACCAAGACACAAATAAGTATTTGGGATATACGATCATTTTTTGAATTATTTCACGACTTATGTCCCCGCTTGTGGTCTCATGGTTAGGGGGTCAAAGGATGGTTATGTCAAGGTTCAAATCTCAGGCATTTGTGTCCAAGGTGGTTTTTTTTTATAAAGATTATTTACCCTTTACCAAACTGTGGGTAAACTTACTATAAATTTTACCCTTACTGCCCCTACCCAATTGGTGAAACACATATGGATTTCCCAAATTAGTAGTAAGACGTGATACACGCGAAACATAATAAGTCATCAATGATAATAGTTGTGAAAATTACTAGAGTTAAAAAACGTTTTGTCTTGGGACAGGAAACCATATTTGATACAGGACTATGCCTTAAAATATATATTGGGTCACAGCCCTGGCCCTGGCCCTAGGCCATGGCGACATTATTGCACGTATCTCACCTGTATCTCCATTAGTTTCTGCGTGTGTTCCGCCCTCTTAGTATAATCGGGGTGGTAGGTAGGGACAGGGGCAGACGGTCTGCTGCCCGTGGTGCCCGACAGCTGCCTCTGAAGGCTCGTGGAACTAGAGCTGTAGAGGTGCTCGCTGGTAGTGATGCTGCTGCTGGAAGTCGTTTGACGGATCGTGTTCTCATCCACCACCCACTTCTCAGACTTCTTCCGCCGTTTGGCGAACAGTTCCGCACCTGCAGACGAAAACAACTTTAGGGGCAGCCCATGGACTGCTTGACGAGACTGTGCTAGTAAGCTGTTTGTTACTGGTCTCTCTCTAACCAATTAACTAACCACACACTCAAGCCAACCCTCCCCCGAGCACGCACCTGCTCTAGAAGGCCTCATGTAACTTCTCCCACCCACTCAGATAACTACCAATATTCTGGGTTTGATAACTTGTCATCAGAACAGAGGAATCTAGATATTGTTTAGCATGAGCATTTATTTCAATGATGGTTCCCAATAGGCGAGGTTGTCGAGATCTATATTGGTTAGCGACTAGTTACAGAACAATGATGTCAAAGAAGCTATTATGAAGATAAAGAACCCCACAACACTACGTATAGATTCATTTTCTGCACAGTTAATAAAGGGATGGGGTGAAATATTTCTAATGGAAATTCATAAACTGCTATGTTCGGTATGAAACCATTCTATTGTATCATAGGATGGAATAAATGTGTAAAAATACTCATTATAAAAATAGAGACAAAACAGAGTGTAATAATAAAAGTGGTATCTCATAATGAACATGTTACAAGATTAACTAAAAAACTCCATGCATCAATCCACAATGGAACCCTACCAACCGAGCGGCCGCCGTTTGTTGGTGGTGATAGGGGCAAGCATAGGGTGTCGCGTAGTCAGCACAGCTAACCCTCAACCTTTTATCTCAGATTTTTAGACGGGAACTGCTACTTTAAAAAATTAAAGTAGCTCCTAATTTGTCCTCACGAAGTTAAATTTACCCACTTACAGACCCACTTCTTCACAAAAAATCTGGAAGCGCTCGGGATCTAACCCGTGTCCTTTGGATCTGTTGCCACGAACTCTGATCACTAAACCACAGAGGCAGTCACACCCGTGGTCAACATAACATTAACGAGACTACACCGTATGCAGAAGAAATAACTAGCGAACGTCAGTGTGGATTTCGATGAAATTGATCGAAAGCAAATAATATTTTGAGGTATATCGTGGATCAAGAAATCATTTCTTACGAACTATTTTCCTTAAGATCGTTTGAAAGATTTTTTATTAATGTAGTGAGTGAATGTGGGTTAATTGGCTTCAAAAGACCAGTTTTATTCTGAACTGTACAAGCAAGTCAAGTGAAATTAGATAAGATTAAGGAGGGAGTGTAGAAACGAGAGAAAATATAAGAGTTTTTGCAGTTTTTATATAAAAACATTTGTTTTGATTAAAATAAATAAACAAATTGTTCCAGTAGAAACAGATAATTTAATTTTCTTCCCATGGTGATATAAACAGTCGTTGAATATGTCTAATGAGCAAAGTGTCACTAGATGACAAACTTTTTAAATTAAGAGAAAATGTTATTAAATTCCAGGAAACCCTTAACAGATATTCAACAACATACAACTGTTGATATCGTCATGTGAAGATAATTAAACTCTATGTCTGTACCGAAGAAATATTTGTTTCTTTTGTTGGTAAGATTAATAGACGAATCTTACTAACTGAAGGGTTGATTGTTTATACCTTTCCCTCTTGGTGAGTTGAGGTCTCTGACGAGATCGAACACCACCTCTGGACTGACAGCACCGGGTTCGATGCTGTACCCCTGTTTTCTTAGACTGTTGAGGTCCTGGACTTGGCCCCTGGGATCCATCACCAGCTTCAGACTAGGTTTAGAGCTATCTCTAAACTTCACCTCCTGGAAACACAGCCCTCTTAAGTTCTTGTTCGCTCCTGTTAGCTCATATCTGCTAAGAGCACCAACTACTTGAAGTTATATAATTGTATACTGTGATATTTCCTAGGACTTTGAGAATGATAGTTCTAAGGTTTCAAAGAAAATAAAACCATTCTAAATTATCTTAAACTGTTATGTTGTGACACTATTAAAATATTTTGTTTGTTTGAGGAAGACTGGATCTATATTTCTAACCATCTACCGTAGTTTGAAAATGATAATACAACAATACGTGTGAAACGTCCTTGACACTGAGTTAATAGTACCCCTTTAACCTAACTCACAGTAAATTCCATCTCATCTAACTCACAGTAAATTCCATCCCATCTAACCCACAGTAAATTCCATCCCATCTAACTCACAGTAAATTCCATCCCATCTAACTCACAGTTACTTCCCAGCCATATAAACTCAAAGTTACTTCGAATCAATCTTAACTCACAGTAATTTCCATCCCAACTAGACAATTCAAACTTTACCTGAGGTCCGATGTTGGGGATCTTGAAAGACATTTTGTCTCCAGGGGCCTCTGAGCCATCTCCTGTTTCTCTGGTACCAGTACCTGAAACACACCAACATTCATTAATCAACATACATTCAAATACTGAATTCGGCTTGTCATTGAAGCAGAGTGGTCAGGGACACAAGTATTGAAACCCATGGCTTACTCCCGCTCGTAAGATACCAGGGACAAGGTGGTCAGGGACACAAGTATTGAAACCCATGGCTTACTCCCGCTTGGAAGATAACAGGGACCCATGTATGGAAACCAATGATTTACTCCCATTTGGAAGATATCAGGGAGATAGTGGTCAGGTGCTCAGAGATATAATATACATATCCTTGGTTCATTCTCATTAAGAACTTAGCTGGCCTTTTCCCTAATCCTTATTTGTTATTCCAAACACCTGTTGGTTCAAATTCCATTTATCCATATGCTAAGCTAAATGTGCTACATATTATAACTTTTTTATTGTAAAGTATTAATATTACTGTTGCGTTTTAATTTGACCTGTTTATACAAAACTAATTTCTATAAAAAGTTTTTAACTAAAAAAATGTGTAGTCATCCGCATGGGCGGATCCAGATAATTTTCGTAGGGGTCATAGTTATTAATAACATAGTTAGTTACAATGTTAGATTTCTGGTTAAAGTCATTTAATAGTTTCTCATTCATATTTGATCTTATGTAGGTTTTAAACCGTGGTCATCCTCTCCATATTTTTAAAATCAGATAGTTTCTATAAACTATTTGGAGTGACCCTCCTTCAAAAATGTTTTGAAAAATGGTTCACTCTAGGAGCTATGAGTAGTCTTTGCCTCAACTTAAAAAAAAAAGATTCTTGTATAAGCCATTTAAAGTGTTCATCCCCTAGAAATTTTTGAAATTTGGATGCCCCTATAAGCTATTCAGAGTGATCCTCACTTTAATTTCTTAGGATAGTTAGATACCTCTATTAGATAACCTTTGAAGTGGTCTTCCACTGACAAAATTTTTAAAATTGAATTATTTCAAAAACTAGACTATTTGGGGTACTCCTCGTCTGAAAATTGTTCAAAATGACATGCACCCAGAAGATATTTGGGGTTTTCCTTCCTTAGACATTTTTGAAATTTGGATTAACTTGGAAGCTATTTAGAGCTTTCCTCCTCCGACTTTTTCTGCCACTTAGATGTCTCTAGTCTATTAGTTATTTGATGCGGTCTTTTCCGGCATATTTTGACAATAGAATGTATCGAGAAGTCATTTGGAGTTTGATTTAAGGCCCTCTTTCAGCTTCTTATTCGATAATATCAGAGGATTTGAAGTATATCTAAGGAGGGGGTGATTTATTTCCAGGGGGGGGGGCAGATTCTCTACTGTCCACACATACTCTTTATTCGGTATTCGTAGATGAATTTAGTCTTCTTTGACGTGTGGTAGTCTACCGTCTTTATGCGGAACAATGTTCGTTACTCGCTATGCACGACAAATATTCGTACATGAAAACCAATATTTTTTCCACACTTGCGTGAGTCATATCGATAATTGAATAAACGTGGACGAATAACGAACGTGTGGACCCGGATTAAGAAGTGTCAGCACGTAAAATGATTTTAAAAAATGGTACAATTTATCTGTGATGTATTTTCTTTCTAAAATTTGAACATTCATTTTGTTTTTTTGTATTAGTTTTCAAGCTTTCACAGGGGGTCAACGGACCCTTTGATCCCCCTCCCCCCTTGAATCCGCACCTGAGTCATCGGACCTATTTCTTAGTACCACGCCCCTCCCCTTCCTGCGTCACTTCTATAAGTCATTATTTAGAGCTATTGGCGTAGGTTTGTGCTGATATCTCGTAAAACACGCGTTCTTTGCAACGGCAGGGCACCAACTCGCACTAAGAGTCCGCCTTAAGTAGCATTCGAGTCAATTGCACGTAAACTAGTAGTAGGCCTACTAGTAATCGTATCCAGCTGACAAATCACCTAGGTCAGCTTTATTGTTGGTTTAAATCACAAAGTTTGTTGTGAAGCCCATTGGCAGTTCAGAAATGTTTTGACATTTTGAACACCTAAAACTTTATTCAAATGATGACTTTTGATTTATTTTAAGCACCGCACCTCACTACCCAATCGGGATGTACGCACTTTGTACTAATTACGCTAATGTGTTAGGAATTAGAAAGGTTTAATTTATTGGAAGTGTACCCACATTTGAATAAAGTAAGAGAGAGAACGTCTAGGAAAAAACACCCTGAGTGTACTCGACCAAGACTCGAGCCCTGATCTTCCCTTCATCAGCAGTTAAGTCTATCGCAATAATGACGCCTTAGACCATGTGGTCCCCGAAGTGGGTCATATAACTTAACTACGTTGATGGGGTAGTCATGATTCATGTAGGTACACTTTTTGAAGAAATGTACCCAAATTTGCATGAAGGGGTAGTGGGAAGCCATTTAGGGATAGACCTCAGGACATACCTGACCGGTATTCAAACCCTGACTTCCCCGTCACTGGCAAGACAGACATAATGAGATTTATATCCTGACCACTTATCTACTGATATTAATCTTGATGGCACCTTCTGAGGTTGGTGAATGCCCTACCTATGTCATAAACTAACGATTTATAAGTTTTCACTACAATGATATTTAACTAAGGTGGATTCCGATTAGATTAGAAGCTTGAAGAACCCATTGTTTTATAAGTAGTTATATATGTTTTAAAAACAGTTATATCCTCTTTGGTGGCTGCAGGGTTTCAAATATAGCTCTCGTAATAAACTATACTGAAAATGAAGGGAAGATAAGGTTTTAATGCCAGTTGGATTTTCCTAAATGGTTTTATACTATCAATTCACGCAAATGTGGTTACACTTAATCTAAAATTAAACCTTTATTGTTCATAGCAGGTTGAATAATTAGTAAATATAATTTTATGCGTAAAGCCCGAACCGGTAGTAGGACATTTTGCTAAAAAAAAATCCATTTTCTATAAAATTAAAATAAACCACTATTATAACTATTGTAGATAAGGCCTTGTTCTATATTTTACTATTAATAATGAAATATTCACTTTTAGTAAGGTTTTAATAACATTTGATTTATTGTATTAAAAATATTCTGATATCAATTTTATAAAGATAAATAGCTCAGTCATTTTAATTTAATTTTAACCCCATTTTGTTTTATATACAAAGGTAATATATCTATTTAGAAAGAGTAGGCATTAGATAGACCACACATACTTTTTCTTTTATCTTAAATTAGAGACTTTACTAGGAACTCTTAACTTTTTTTTAAACAAAATAATATATATTGTTGCAGAAACACTCCACCAAAGAACATACATGATATAATATTCATTCTTACAAAAACATTGAGTAAATAGGAACATCTTTGTCCACCAAACAGCATAAAAGTCCATTTCAACTGTCAAAGACCTCCATAGAAATATATATGTTTGCTTATAGGTCAGAAACTATTGATTTTCTAAAATGGTATTTCAAATATAAGAGTTTTATTTTTAATACTACTACAAGTGTACAATGCTATGCTATTTCGTAGCTTAAATAGTTGCGGAGCTATGATCAACATTGGACATTTCTGCATATATAAAGTACTCTTAAAGTCATTTATATGGGAAAACAAAAATCACCATTTTGTTTGTCATGTTAAATAATATTCATATACAAAATGTAATCAAAATCGTTAGAGCTTATTTGGAGGAGATATATTTTTTTCTTATTTGCCCTTTAGTAAACTACTCTTAATTTTAGGGTTGGATATCTTATTTGAAAATTTCCTCGGGAAAACCTTATGAAAACCCTAAATACTAAGTTCTAGCCTGATCGGTAGAATGTTTCCGGCTCTAGTCTGAAATAAAACACACACACACACACACAGACGGCATCGCGATAACCCCTTTTTCGGTTTCACGGTGTCGTAGTCGACATTTTTCAAAATCTTAATTTCGATTTTTTTTTTTTTACGATTATGGTAATTATTACTCAGAGGGGTAAAGGTACAGTAAGAATGATTAAATAGAAGCATTGTTTCATTTTGATATAAAACTTAACTTTAAAATCAAATTAAAGTACGATCATTAGCTAAGTAAAATATTACATAGTGTGCTTTAATTGCGGAAAGACTTGGTGGCACATGTCACCAATTGCTGTCAATAGTGCATTATACACCATTTTGAACTTTGACTAGTATTTGAGGTGTCAACTAGGATATACAACTAAAGCCACCAGAAGCAGGAATGAATATTGATATAATTTTTAAAAATACTTGTAAAAATACGACAAAACATATTGAACTCTGATGTTAAAAATGATAATGTTTAGTGTTAAAAAAATTATTTGAATTAATTGTAAGTGGAAAAGTAAGCAGCAAATTTAAAATAAAGCATTCTTTTTAGATCAAAAATATATATTTAAGACCCATCGGTTAGTAAAACTGTTGTTAAAAATTAATGTCAAACTATTTATCAAAACAAACATTTGGGATAGTATAAACAATTAAGTACATATTAGTAAACATTATTTACATAAATTACTTTAGTATTCAACATGGCTTACTGGTGTATTATTGTTGTAGTATTTAAAAATTAATTTTAACCCCCAATAATAATTAACATAATATATACATTCTAGTTCAATGAACCTGCAGGAAATAAAGGAGATCCCCCGGTCACTAGGCAATGCCATCTTACCGAATTATTTGACCCGTTCCAAAAGCTGGAAACCAAATCTGTTTATTTAATTTTCACGCTGTCTTGAAATCTTTTCTGGTCCAGGGAGTTTAACGCGTTTACAGCCGTGTTTAATTTGCTTCTTCTGCCAAGTATTTGTTTCGCACCGAGATTAGCTAGCAAGGTTTCTGGGAATACAGCCAGTCGACATGCAGGCGGACAGCCGGACGTACAAGCTTTTAAAAAAGAACAGGAGGAAAGGGAATGTGGGAGGACATCGCAACAAACTAAATTTTATCTTTGATCTGGCACGTTTGTTCAAAATAAAGCATATTCATTTAATGTAACATTTTGTTTGAAATAAGTAACAAGATCCCGCATTGGTGGACACGCAGGGTAGACATAGAGTTCGTAAGGGCTGGTTTTATTGTAATGGAGAGGTCGTTGCTCGATTCCCGCTTGATAGTAATGGCTATGATTTGTATAAAAGTATTTCTAGCTGTCCGGGATATCCTCCTATCTAAACTAATGAGATATATATGGGGATTATAGAATTGAGAGGAATTGCCCCAGCAATTGTGTGGAGGGATATTGGGAGACAACCATCAGTAGGCTTACACTCAGCCGGGAGTTTTACTATGACCTCCCCGTTGCCAGAAAACCAGACTTGAAGAGGTCATACACCCACTGATGCGGGTAGTAGCCTATTATATATAATACATTACTTAATTAATAAATTCAAATTTATCATTTAATGGGAAAATCAAACAATAAATTGTAAAGGTTTGAATTTTAACAAAAGAAAGAAATATCTGCTCATTGTGATTTGCATTAAAATGTTAAATTTGGGACAGAAATTGTAAAACTAATATTTTTAAATAAACAGTGAGTTGGCACGCCTGTCTAAATATCAACTATATTGTGTCGGTTTTTACAGTAACAGAGAGGTCAGAGTTATATTCCCGGCCCGGTGATAATAGGGTAGTTTTCCCTAACTATATTACCACTTTCCCCCAAAGCGAATGCCGGTACGTTTCCTCTAAATTATACCTTCCTTATTCCTACCACAAACGCTGAGGTCCTTTTGCCCATGGAGCTACTCAACTGTGATTGGACTGGTTAGTGATTCAAGTCATAAACTGGTCAGTTAACATGGTGCTACGCAAAAGTGCTGTAGTTTCAACCAGTTTCATATCATTTAGCTGCAAGCACCTTCTTTGGGCTTCTAGAATATTTAATATTTATTAATATAATATTTAGTGACTTGAGTGCCGTGAGGTTTGGTTCTCTATTATTAATACAGATATAAGATAATTAACCAAAGAAGAATTTGGATTTGTCCATACAATGAAAAGAATATTAACTGCAGACTATTAATAATACAGTAATAACAATAATAATAGCCTATCAATAATAATAACCGACCATACATCATGGTAAAGGGACTGCGACAAACTGATGCAAAATTTCAAGGTACTGGTTGGTAGTTTAGGTTTTACCCACGTCACTTTTGAATTTTATTTGAGTAACCTCATGGGTGAAAGGCCTAATAAGTATAGTCATCTCGTACGAATAGTGAGACGTTGTGGGGAATAAAAGCAGTAAACGGTTGGAAGATTCTATTAATATACCACAAGATGGATGGATGGCATGGACCAGTGTCGTCCCACCTACGAACCTGGATCGGTTTTATTCGGGCCCAACAATCTCACGGAGTTTTTAATTAAACAAAAGTAAACAACAACAATTGAACACTTGAAGTACAAAAACAGGTTCAATCATCTCACAACACCGTGCTGTTATAGTGATAATACTGCTGTGTTGTACTTGTTGTTCTAAGTAATTTTGTTAAAACCAAACGATTTACTTTATTACTACTACTATCATTTTTTTTACTTTCTCATATCAATATAAGGTATTGTGATTGTGAAAAAAATTGATCTAGATATTATGATGAATCTATACTTTTTTCCATGAACTTTAACCCAAAAAGGTGGATTTTACAATTCTGTCTGTCCCCCATGTCTGTCTGCCTGTTGGTCCCTGGATAAGGATCCAAAACGTTTTGATAGCTTTAGTTCCAACTTAATATTTAGATTGTATGGGGCTATACCACAATTTTTTTTTCACCCCAGACCTTAATTTAAGGATATATTACTGAAGAGTAATTTTTTGAATTCCAAATTTTCAAAAATGGCTTAAACGATTTTGTTTAAAATGTTTATCTGGTGAATGTGTGGTATAAAAATAGCAATGTATAGTTGTTTTCGGGGCAGAAACTCATTTATAGATAGTTTACTGAAGACTGATGTTTCCAAATATTTGAACTATTTTAAAAAATGGCTCTAACAGTTTGGTTGGTTTGGTAGAGTTTAACACAGCAAATAACACTGTTTACTTATTGTTATGGGTAAAAACTTATTTATGGGTAATTTACTGATAACTGATTTTTTTAACTTGAAATATTTAAAAATGGCCCTAACGATTAAGTTACAAATGGGTATCTTAGGAATGTTTTATATGGAAATTAACATTGTATACTTATTTTTGGGTTTAAAACTCCTTTATGGATAGTTAATTGATGACTTTTTTTTTCAAAACTAGACATATTTTTAAAATGGCCATAACGATTTGGTTCCATATAGGTATCTTGGGACTGTTTAACATAAATTATAACCCTGTATACTTTAGGTAAACATTCGATAAAGGGCTGTTTACCGATGAGTGATTTTTGAAAATTTGACTCACTTTGAAAATGGCTATAATGATTTTGTTCAAAGTGTATATCTGTATGTAGGGAGTGTTTGACATGAACATGATAAATAGCGTATAACCCGAACGGGTAGTAAGACGCGGTGCTAAATATTATTATTATTATTATTAACATGACAAATAAAGCCGTATAGGCCTACCTGTTTTGCAGTGGAGGGGGGAATTCATTCGTGGGTAGTTTAATGATTATATTTTTTAATTTGAATATTTAAAAAAATGACTTTAACAATTTTGTTAGAAATTGTTATTTTAGGTTACTTGTATTCTAAATACTCATATGTATTTGTTTTCATTAAAAAATTATTCAATAGAAGTTAACTAGTGACTGATTTTTGTCAAATTTGATTTGTTTGAACATAGCTCTAACGATTTGATTAAAAATTAGTATCGGGGTATATTTTACATATAAATAATAATTTATCTTTATTTATCTAAAATAAATTAATTTAAGGGTAGTCTGCTTATGAAAAATTCAAAAACATTTTAATCTTTTGGAAATTGACCTTTACGATTGAATTTAAAATGGGAATCCTTGAATAGTTTTTCTTGACACATAAGAATATGTTTTTATTTTTAAAAATTATAAAAAATTAGGATAGTTTACAAAAAGTTTATTTTTTAAAATTCGAATTTTGTTAAATATATTTGAACAATTATTTTGTTTTAAAGTTTATATATAAAGAGTTATTATTATGATTAACAAGATGATGTGTTTGTTTTATGAGACAAACATATTTACTCAAAATCGAATTTTTGAAAATTACCTTTGAAGCCATAATACACAATATGATAAAGTTTGTGTGATTTTGTCGTAATATTTACTTTGCTTGCGGCCCACTGATTGCTGCATTTCTCATTTCAGCCCACGAGTCATGCAAGGTTGGACCACATTGGAATATACTATGCCCGACACGGAGCTAATAAGCAAATAGTATCAAAAGATGATGCAGGGGCTATTTACTAGTTATAGCAGTAAGTAGGGATGTAAGCAACGTAATGAAAGGCCAGTGATTTTGCATTTTTTCTATCACTATACATTTTTGGCCAAAATAAAGAAAATGTTTCTTTAGTACAAACATAGCGTTTAAATTTTTTTTCATACGGTGATATCAACAGTTGTTGAATATCTGTCACGAGCATAGCGGAATTAGATAAGAAACTTTAAAAATGAAGAGCAAAAGTGGTCATTAAATTTAAGGACCCTTTTGATGCCAATATGCGAATAAAATTTGACTCAATGTTTGTACTGAAGCAATATTCAAATAACTTCTACCAAAGAAATGTTTTGCTATACAAACTGGAATTATTCTGAGCTATTCTCACATCCCCTACATCCCCACCTTAAGACCACGGGGCCACTAGAGTGGGTGTTGGTATCCCTTAATCTGTTCTAGAAAGTCATGATTTAATTTTCAAACGTTGGAAGGCTAAGGATGTTAGCTCATAAAAGTTATCGTTTCCAATACTCTTTCCAGGCAAATATTCATGTATCCCTTTAAATTCATATATTTAAGCCAAATTATTCATATTAAATAGGCTTTCAGTTTGATATCCACCAAATTTAATTCTTTGCTAATAGGTTAATTTTAAAAGAAAATAAGGTCAGTTAAATATATATTTCATTATCTCTTGACATAACTTGCATTTGTGAGCACGTGGACAAGGCGCCATCTAGTTTGGTTTGGTGGTGGGAAGAGCGAGATTCAAATACAGCGGGGTATGTTGTGATGAGTATTCCTAAATAATTTTTTTTATCCTCCTTCCATAAAAAATCAGGTACATTTTCTCTAATGTCAACATTTTTCATACGTAAATCAATAGGGAAACTTAAGGCATGCAATCATTTAAAAAAGAAAAATTTTAAAATATTATCAAACCCTGTGAAAGGCAAATTATACTTGAAGGTGTGACTTAGCTCACTTTAGAATACGAACAGTGAATCATATAAGATAAACATTAATTTAAATTTAGTTGAAGAACAAAACCCGGAAACAGGAATCCACCTCAATACCGTTGACTTAGAGCACCAATTCTATACCACTGAGCCATCCAGGATCAATCCCGTGCCATTCTCCACCCACAATGTATGGCAGAGGCTGTAATTGATGGTGAGTGTAGTTCTGATAGTATAAAGTAGCCGATAATCTCACACGTTCAGCCTAGACTCAGACTTAAATGAGTAATGAATTACTTCGAGCACGGAAATAATTAAATACTCTATTAGTTATTATTAATATATCAGTGGTAGAACATTAGCGCACTAAGCCAAAGGTCCCAGGTTCGACTCTCTTATCTAGATGTCATTTAAAAAATATGTTTAAATTAATACCATGTACGTGACCTTAATCCAAATTAAATTATAATGTTAGTTATTGACGATGGACATGATTACATTACTATCAGCGAGACACATAACCTCACCATCAGAGAAGGATGACCTCTTCTTGGGGAGATAAGTCGCTGCACCCGGTGGGGGAGGCGCACCAATGCACGGTATCCACCCCACTCTGGTTGCCATGGTACACCCACACGCCCTTTTACCCCCCACTTAGTACATCCTGCACTCAAACCCGGCACCGCAACACTTGGCCATTCCGCCTGCCAGACTTCAACTAAAATCTTCCTCCTCTCACTCAGCTCTTGACTCTCTCATTTTCTCCCTCTCTCTTTTAGTCTACGGTTCTCTCCCAGACAAAGGCGCTTTAGAGATTCTGAAATAGCTGAAAGCGATTATTTTATCTGTTTGCGTCTGCTGTTCTTCTTTCCTTGATCTTCTAAGAGAAGATGGGGCGGGGAAAACCCACGTTGGAAAGCTTGCCAACAGGTTTACACTTGCCAAATGGCGAACCAATCAATCGAAAGCCTCTCGTTTATTTTTCTCTCTCTTGCCCTTTCTGTCTCTAATGGATCATTAGCTTTGGACACATTACTCTGAGAAAGATGTATTGTTTCTTCTTGGTTGTGAAGTCAACTGATGAGATAAGGGACTCGCGCTGGCCACTAACCAGAGAGATACCAGTACCATCACTGCCAACGGCAATACATTATAGAGGTCTTTTAAGTTTCAGTACAAATTATAGTTTAGGAAATGGCGTAATTGCTGTCAACTACTTGTTAGCATTGTGATCTACCTTAATAAAGCGTAGTAGGCTATTTGGTTTTGCAAATACACGGATAAGTTCTGGTTCATGTCCTAGCATTCGTAGCCAAGGAAACCAATTAGTTATCTTGGAAAATATAAGTTGTATCAATCTACATATTACTAAAGTATTATTTTAAAAGGTTGGATATATATATTAAATGCGACTCTTTCTATGTATTATCTACATTTTCGACAATGGGCACTAGTATCATAAATTTCAGTTCATTTTGATATAATTTAGTCAACATGCATAGTATGTTTAAGAAAACTCCAGTAAAGGGTTTGAGCTCTAGATATTTGACTTAACTTGGCACTACTATAATGATTAATATATCAGGGAATTGTTCTAATTGAATACATTTTTCTCAATAAAACTCTTTCAAGTTAGGTCAAGCCAATTCCAATATAAGTGACTTGGAAATGTACAGAAACGTATATCTTCATAAATCTATTTACTGAACTCTTGCTTTTGACATACATGGGCTGCCCCATTCTAATTTCACAAACTTTCATTAATATATTTTACCTATTTATTTTTCTTTTGACATAAATGGACTTTCGTTTTATATTACTACTCACCTCCATGAATCTATTTGACCAACCTCTTTTTCCTGTTGACATACATGGACTTCTAGTTGCTGATTTCACCAACCTTCATGAATCCATTTGGCTAACGTATATTTATTATTAACATACACGGATTGCCTATTTCTGATGCAACTCCCCATTATGATTCTATTTGACAATTTCCTAATGGCACATATGGACTGCCTATTGCTGATATCATTTATCTTCATGAATCCATTTGACCGACATAATTCCTATTGACACATATGGACTGTCTGTTGATGACGCCACTTACCTTCATGAATCCATTTGGCTAACGTATATTTATTATTGACATACACGGATTGCCTATTTCTGATGCAACTCCCCATTATGATTCTATTTGACAATTTCCTAATGGCACATATGGACTGCCTATTGCTGATATCATTTACCTTCATGAATCCATTTGACCGACATAATTCCTATTGACACATATGGACTGTCTGTTGATGACGCCACTTACCTTCGTGAATCCATTTGACCAACATAATTCCTATTGACACATATGGACTGTCTGTTGATGACGCCACTTACCTTCATGAATCCATTTGACCGACTTCTTCTTCCTGTTAACATACATGGACTGTCCCTTGCTCTGCTGGTTGCTGATGTCACTCAGACTATGGGATATTTTCCTGGCAAGATCCACTTGATCCTCAAGCGTGGGGTGAAGGTTGGACGAATAGAAACTGGACGACGAGTACATTTTACCTGAAACAAAGGTAATACCACCACTTGTATACTCTGTCCTAGCCAACAAACGCAGAGAACTAAGGATTGACGTCATAACTGCTAAACAGTGTAAGGGCCAGAGTGTGGATCTTAGTAAGATAACAATCCAATGAAACACTCATTCAAACAAATTATGCTCTTTTAATTGATATTCATTTAAATCTAGTTGAAAGATGACACCTGAATACGGGAATAGAAACCGTAGCACTGACGTGCTAAGTCAAAAGTCACGGGTTCGATTCCCATGTCCAGTTGTCATTTCTTAGTTATAGTTAAATAAAAGATAAACCCGTAATATTATTTTAGTTTCATATGGATTAAGAGTATAGTTTTTAACCCATAAGGGATTTTATTAAAGTCATTGAATCTTTCGTTATTGTATATCGTATTTTAAGATTTATGTAAAGTATCATTGATGCTTATTTGCTCATATTTATATTAAATTATGTTAAATGTAGAAACATTGGATATCAAACATGAATAAATCCCTCTGCATCGCTTATTATTAACGGAGGGAAAATACCGAACATTGCAGTCCTTCCTTTTATAATCTGGGAGGGAGAAGAACAATTTTTCTATGGAGCACTCATGTTTTCCTTACAGCATATATTTTGTGAATTGTAATTAAGATAATAGTTAAATAGTATTCAAAATAGTTTTTTGAAAATACAAGATGTTCAGTAAAAGACAAACTTAAAATCTAATCCAGATAAAATTAATATCTCCGCGTCTTACTATCCGTTCGGGCTATAAGCCTATGTACTAATTAAGCTAATATATTAGGGATAGTAATGTTACATTTAGAGGAAGTGTACCCAAATTTGCGTGTAGGAAGAGTGGAAAACAATTTTGGAAAACCTACACTCAGTAAATTTTACCGGGATCGAACCCTGATCTCACCATCACCAGCAGTTTAATATAACACGAAAATGACGCCCTGGACCATGCAAACACCAAATTGGGTCACTAATGTAGTTTCAGTGTTTGTTTTAACGTAAGCCTAATTCAGTGATATGTACAAAGTGCTAATAGCATACTTATACTGATGGGTTGTGAGGACAAAATATTCAGTCTGATATTAATAAGAAGAGCATTATTTGAAAAATGTAAATTCAGATTTCCACAATGGGGGAGATAAATATGTTAGTTGTATTTACATTCCTAGTTCATTTAGTTAATAATATGTAGATAAATTACTCAGTAATCCATGGGGAGTGTTATTGGAAGCTTTTGATAACTTTATAAAATGCCAAATTTTAGGGACTTTCAATCAATGAAGGTTTACTTATATTCGTGTGCTGGGAGAGTAGAGAACCATTTAGAACCTCCCCCCCCTTTAGTACACCCAGCTAGTATTCTAGCCCCAACAATCCTAAGCCCAGCAAATCCTTTCAGACTAACTCGACGCCTAAGCCCGCGTATCCACAGATGTGGGTGATTCCATGCTAAACATCAGTTGGTACTTACGGTTCCTGGAGGGCGTGATTTCTCCGGAGTCTGAGGCAGGGGTGAATAGTTTTTCCAAGTCAATGGGCTTTGAAGGCACATCACTGGAAGTCTGGTTGTCATCCTGGACAATAGAGAGCAACGATAAATATATTAACTATAACGTAGTTTATTTTACAGTATATTATTAGAGGGTGGGGATACCCCTGGGCTATGGATACAGTTACTGCCCCGCTCCCGGCATAAATTTATCTGATTACCAAACCCTTCCTTCACCTCTGACAAGACGTTTATTAATCACAATTTGTGAATGTGGGGAATGCCAGGCCTCCACCATGGTTCGGATTCCACGTTAAACTGTAGGTCCTCCATTTCATCTCACAAATCACCTTACCATTACACATTAGCGTAAGTGCGTATAACCCGAACGGGTATTAAGACGCGGTGCTAATAATAATAATAATAATACTAATATAATAATAATAATAATAATAATGATACAGTTACTGGATACATCTTTCAATTAAACTACAATATATTGTTTGTTTTTGAAGGGTAAAGGGGGAAAAGGGTTAAGTCACACTACACACATTTACCAGGGCGTCAACTTTCATATATCAAGCCCCATAAGGATCCAAGCAAACACATTTTATTTAAATTAATTTAAAGTGTTGTTAAACTTAGGCAAAAGTAATGAAGAAAATGTTATGCCAAAACGAATAAGCTACGAACGTGAATGTCCAAAACAAATTAATGGTAGTTCGAGTTTATTTAAGATCATCTTTAGTGAATTTGTCGATCCTTCTAGATAAAAAGAATCATGCCACTTGGATGCTAATGGTTCTACATTATTAAGAACAAAACAAACTTTGATACAATTCCTTTAAAATAACGTTTGATTAACCACTTGATATGTTGGTTAGTATTAATTAGTTATTTAAATATGCACAAAACATACAAGTTCCCGAATTAATAGATGTTAACAGAATTAAAGTGAAACCAGCAGGACAGCAGCTCGCGCTATCTATAGTAAAAAATAACAGAACGACTTCTATTTCTCCGACAGAAAACTTGTCATGACCCTGAACAGGTGGCCCTTTAATTTTGGAAAACATCCAGGGTGACTGAAAAACTAGCGATGACTCCGGTGAAGCTCTCTCTCTCTTTTTTTTTCTTTAAAAAGGCAACACTTGCTAATTGGCTTTTGAGCTTTTGTTAATATGGAGTGTGCCGGGAGATTTCAATGTGTTTAATTTGAGGTGCTCATTCACACAACCAATGCCACTGTCACAACCCTGCCAAAACAAGTTACTGGGACATTATTGTGATGAACGCTGGGAACAGAGTGTTTATTAAGATGTAGATATATGATATTTACTGACATAATCATAATTAAAACAACTTCAATGTTGTTTCTCTTATTACGTTTCTCAGTTCCAATTTACAATTAAAATAGTCTCATACAACTATACAGTTCACACCAGATGACGTATTGTGTTACTATTTTAGGTATTCTACTTTAAAAAACCGGGGGAATTGAAACCAGTGAAACTGTTTTACCATTTTTAATTTTAAAAATGTCAAAAAATGGAAAACTGATTATTTTAAAATGAAAGCTCTACTAAACTGGACCAAATTTAGGTAATAGTGCCATAAACCACATTTCGATATGTTTATTGGTTCTAATGAAATCGTGAACCCATTTTTCAGGCTAATAACTGGGGGATGGAGCCCATATAACGGTCAGAAGACCCATGAAATTTGACCTAAAGTATTCGCCATCCTTATGGTGAGACTCTTACGGGATTTTACGGGATAAGATACGTTGCAGATATACAAAAATCCCACGATAATTAAAACAAAGTTTGTTATTTGAAAATATCACTCACGTAAAATTGACATGGATCCTAGAAACATGTTTGGTATAGTTGGGAACCATATATTTTTGAGTTTAATGATTTTAGAATAAACGGTTCAAATTTATAATATAGTGTATTATAGATAAGAACAAAAAAAAATTCAGTATAATGCCCAAGTAAGTTTTCCTCAGAAACAAAAGTAAAAATAGTTTTATTAATAATAACTAACAGTCTTCACACAATTAAATTATACAAAACTATTCAAACAATTTAAAAATAAATTCAAATTTTCAAAAATCAGATATATGCAAACTATCCTCAAAATATTTATATTTGTAAACATAAAAACACATTCTTATTTATCATGAAAAATAAAATCCCAGATACTGGTTTTGAACTAAATTATAAAAACAATTTTAAAAAATTCCAAATTTTTTGAAACCTTTTAGGGGAAACCTCCTTTAGATTAATTTTCTTAAGAAAAAATATTAACATAAAATTGTTTATATTTTAAAGAAGTTATTTACCATATGCCTAATTTGAGATAAATTGTTGGAACAATTTTTAAAATATTGTATCAACCTTAAGACAAACCAGTCATCAATAAACTATATAAAAACAAGATGTATACATTTTTATTTGTCATTTAAACCACTCCCCATATAAATATTTAAAACAAAATTGTTAAAGCCATTTTCGAAAAATTTAGAATAAAAAAAAATCACTTATTGGTAAAACTACCCGATAGTAATTTAAGAGATAGCGTAAAAATAAATATAATTGTCCCTAGCTATAGACATAGCATGCAAATATCAAGTTTGAACAGAATACACCAAATAGTTTCAGATCCATGTCCAGAGACAGACAAACATACAAACAAGAACAGATGGACAGATATGACAGATAGAACTGTAAAATCTGCCTTTTTCAGGTCCAGGGGAAAATAAAACCTAAAGATTCTTCACAATCCTTAAGTAAAATTTAATTACTATTACAATATTTCTTCTTGATAATATGAGGAAGTAAACCATCATGAAAACGGGAAACTACCTAGTTTACAACAATGTTTCTTGCAAAATTCCACAAATCTGAGATTAAAATAAATGGCAACAAACATAGCCTTAGCTTCCCTTAAACTAATAAAGTTAATTTTTAACCAATAAAAAACATTCTAAGATGATTGAGGATTGTATAAGTTGTTTTGAAGGTACAGAGGTGCCATTCACGTGAGAAATACCAGAATGTGAGAATATTCCTCATTCAAGTGGGTGTTACCACTAGTCAAAGAATAATTTGGTGTCCTCCAATACACATGTCATATGTACAGTACCTAATACATATCCAAATGTAAATCACCAATTTTTAAATTAAGTAAAATATTTAATAACTTCACATTTTAAGACTGTATTCGTAGTCATTTTTATTCAACTATCTACATAAATATATATTATTTTTCGCTAAAAATATGCTTTAGAAATAGAATAAAAATGTACCTAAAAATAGGTTTTTATACTTTCTCGAATATTATGAAAGATTTGAGGATTAGAAGAGTCAGGCCTTAATCTATCTACTACCTTTTAAATAAAACTTATATAAACTAATCGCCGAAAAATTGAGAGAGGAGTTTAAAAAAAACCTTAAACAGTCCCCTGCAGTTAAATTAAGAGCTGACAGGACTGAATTATCTATGAACTGAAACAACGTATCCATAAAATATTATTTATATTAGGATATTGTAAAATAACTGTTATGATGTACGGCAGAGACTTTCTAATTTATAAAAAAATGGAAATATTTTCCCACAATGTAGCGTGTCAATCATGTAAAGTTGACACCCACACTAATAAGAGTTGTGAAATGATATAATATACACTGTTGCAGAAATATGATGGAAAACAATAGCACTATTTTCCACCAAAGAGCATAAACGAAATAATTAACATTTTTAGAGAAATATATTTACTATACAATATCTCTTTTCAGCAAAGATCATAACTCCCAATTTCGGATATCTCAATTTTAAAAAACTATTGTAAATAATTGATTTTATATAAATATATTAGAGCGGAATTGGTTAAAATTGATTATTTTTCTTTTTCCTCTTTAGTAAATTACCCTTTATTTTAAGGCTATATATCAAACTCCAAAAACTACTCGGAGAAGCCTTATGAAAACCCTAGATAGCAAGCTTTAGCCTGTTCGATAAAATGGTCTAGGCTTTAGTCCGAGACACAGATGGCATTGCGAAACCACTATTTTGGTTTTAGGGGGTCATGAAACGTCAGCATTTATCAAAATTTCAATTTCGAATTTTTTAACGATCACACTTATTGCTCTCCGAGGAGGGAAGAGAAATTAAAATTGTGAGGATTAATACCATGTGTCACAACGGATGGCTTAGAAACACAATCAAGAGAAGCCAAACATCATTGCATTTTTACTTTCTCACTATCCTTAAGTTAGAGACAGTATTGTGATCGTCAAAAAAATCAAACTCAAGATTTTGATGAGTTTCAACGTTTCATGACCCCCGAATCCAAAAGGGTGGTTTTTGAATTTCCATCTGTGTGTCCGTCTGTCCATCTGTCTGTTTGTACCTCGGACTAGAGCCTAAACTATTTTACCGATCGGGCTAGAACATGTTATCTATGGTTTTAATAGGGTTGCCCCAAGGAGCTTTTGGAATTAGGTATCTAACCCTAAAATTAAGGGGGTTTTACTGAAGGGCGAAGAGAGAAAATATCAATTTTCTTTAAATCGGCTCAAACGATTTTGATTAAATTTAATTTCTAAGCATTGATAAATATTATAAGAAAAATGTATACTTTTATTTTTTCGGCAACATTAATTTAAGGATTGCGGTCTGATGCGTAAATTCTAATTTTTTACCACATTTCCGAAACCATTTGAGCTATGAAATTACTTATATATATGCGCTTAGCTCGAAAATTATTGGTTTTATAAAAATATGGTTCAAATAAAATATTTTTACTATAAATAGTCCTACATAATTTTAATGATAAGTTATATATATATATATCTAACCTTTCAATCACTAAAAATAAGTACTGCGACTGTAAAAAAATCCAACCCGAGATGTATATGGATGTCGACTTTTTATGATCCCCAAACCCTAAAAAGTGTTTTTGAAATGTCATCTGTGTGTCTATTTAACCGTCAAATTAAGAGTTGTTTAGTAAAGGGCAAAAAGAGAAGAAATCAATTTTCTAAAAATCGGCTCAAACTATTTATATTAAAAGTCGTATCTATGCGTTGATTAATATTATAAACAAAATGGATACTCTCATTTTCCTATGAAATTGACTTTTAGAGTATTTTAAGGAAGCGAAAATCTCCTTGTCTCCGCAACTATTTGAAATAATAAATAACTTATCATTGCAAAATTGTAATACTATTAAAGATAAAAAACTTTCATTTGAAATATATATTTATAAAACCAATAGTTTCGGAGATATTTGCAAATATATTAATACAATTTGGTGAACTGTAGTTGTTCAAGAGATAAGTACTACTTAAGTTTAACGCAATATTTCTCTAATTCCATAGAGTTTATGTTCTTTTTTCTTTAATCTCTTAGGGGAAATTTTTGTACAGCAATGATCTATATCTACCATTTTAGACTAAATAGTCAATATTTACCCTTTTTATTGGTATACATTTATAACTGAGGAATTTAATAAAAATGCGATAACCATAATATGTGCAGCCCCTAATAAAATGTCGAAAATACTGACTGGAAGTCGAAATTTTAATAAGAAGTGTTGACCCCTGTGTACCCAATATCGATCTTTTTTTGGGTCTATATATACTAGGGAGGATTTTAATTCTTTAAAAAGAAAATCATAAAATTTAGTTCCACTAGTCAAAAAATGTTTAACGTAAGTATAACACAATTTTTTTCTCAGGTTTGCTAGGGAATATTATTTCGTTTCCCTTATACTACGAGCTTTGAGTAAATATCTCTTTTTTTAAGGAATGGAGTGAGAAAGTCCATGCGGAGTTCCGTACCATTTATTTTATTGTAGTAAAGTCTTAAGCACCTCGCAATTGGCTTACATACATACATACAGACAAAATCATTTATATATTACGATGAGGCTTACTCTATAACTTATTTTAATATTTTATGAATGTTTAAAAAGTCATGGAAATATAAACATTACTTTAAAGTCCAATTTTTAAATAATATCCTTTTAGAATTTACAATTATTTTTTTTGCATTCAGCATCAATACCATTTTACTATATCATTTTAGAGCTATTTTATAGAATTTCATAATATATTTCAAAAGGGACAGCTGCAATTTACATAAATAATTAAATACATAATTAATGACATATGAATGCTTTTAAAAAGATTTAGTAACTCTTTTAGCTGTCAAATAAAATAATTTTTAAGAAAATTGGAGTGTAGTTAACTTAACGTGTACTTTATACATCGACTGTTGGTTAGATCACAACTTACTAGACGTGTAGCATATCACTAAGCGAATAGTAATGATTCACACTAATTCCACTATTATGAAGTTCAAAAATGACACAACGCCGAACTCTAAAACAAATACATAAATCTCTCAGGCACAGTCTCGCATAGAACCATGGACCTCTAGACATTAAATAAACCTCAATAATCACTTGACACCAGCAACGCAAACATTACATGGCTGCTTCTAGCCACCACCCAAAATTGAAAATAAGCTTTGTATGTACTGTATATATTGCAGGCTGAGTTTTATGATATTTGTAGCTTAAGTTGCAGTTTTGAATACCTGCTGCAGACTGAGGTATTCATAGGTGGAGTCATCGTGCCACACGACTATCGCTGGAAGGAACCGAACCTCCTTCATACCGCCTCACCCACTGGCTGCTCGATACTGGGCCAAACCCATCTCAGTTCCAGCGAGACGCGCTGTTTTCTTGCCAACTAAACATCTGGTAGCAGCTTATTATCGTTAGGTTGTCGGAACCAGAGCACTGTTTGATATAGTATACAATCCGGTAGCTTTCAACATGACTTCTGGGGGTTTGTTATACACTCTAGTATACTTCAACTTGATGATATGTCATATAATTACAAACTATAATGGGAGATTATTATTGTTAGGTTGTCGGAACCAGCGCACTGTTTGATATAGTATACAATCCGGTAGCTTTCAACATGACTTCTGGGGCTACTTTATTACACACAAATAGTGTTCGTGTTGACAATACGTTATGTAATTAAAATTCACACTTACAGCTGGAACTAAAACTTAAAAAATATAAACACACTAATGTTGCTATTATATTAAACTTTAGGTAAGAATTGGGTAAAAGTGTCCAAACCAAATACCACATTCGGATTATTCAGATATGGTTTCTTCGCTTGAATCACAATCCAATAACTAATATTAATTAACATCAAACATGATTTAAAATACATTTTTGTGCTATAATAAATAAATATATTATTTAAACTAATTACTAAATCGAAAAATTGACATTGTTAAAGCCTATTTCAAACCTATCTCTGAACTATTTTGGCTCAAATCACATCGGATCTGAATATTTATTGTTTGTTTCTTCAGCAAGTGATCTACGAGTTATTCGGGGCTCATAATAAGTACGTCCCCAAGCACCAATACTCCTAATTAATTATTTGTTGACCAAATGTAAATTCAATTAAAACTTTCTCTAGTCACAAAGTTGTAATAATAAGTATCATCCTGAACGGCTGTAAGACCTGAAACATGCGTGCACAATATATTGCCTACACACACCATCTCACGGCGCAAGGAGATGTAGAATATTCCGACCTTGGTTCATTTTGCTGGCATTATCTTGAAATAAAGGATTGCCGACTAAATAGACTGTTACGCCGCCACCCATCCTCCGACGAGAGCTAGCATTACCCATCTGAGACACGGGTTCTTAAACATGAGCCTATAACCCAAGGACGCAAAAACATCAGAACTCCTGGCGTTGGTTGGACCCTCCATAGTAACTGCCAGCGTTAGAGGAGGAAGTCCGAAACTTAGACTTATTAGGGAGGGTTTCATATGTGAAACTGGCCCATTCCATTATAGTTGAGGGGGGTGTCTTGTATTTAGTATAGCACATCACTCTGGACGTTCTAGGTCTGACTATAAAACTGATCCTAAGGGGTTGCTGAGGTTGTCTGAGGCCTTACCCTAAGTTACCCAATGGGGACCTTGGGACCTGATATTCCCGGCTGCAGCTGGGTGCGCACTACCAAGTACTTAGTGTGTGGCGGGTAGGGAACCTTAACCTTACCGCCCCCCTCTCCCTCCTCCTCCCCCCACAAATCTGCAAAGGTGTAGTCCTCCGATCCAGGGAAGACGCTGCTCGGACCAACATGGAGGCAAGTGAATGCAGTTTTGATACGAAATTCTGAAAGCCACTTTTTCACTGATAAATTTTAATATTCAAGTGTCTTTTGGACTTTTTTTATATACTTGTGTTTCTCTAAAGTGCAAGGAACTTACAAAAACCAAACTACTATATTAGACATCAATTTTAAATATAATAAATTGACGAGATAATAAGTTTAGAAAACAATAGAGTCAGAATTGAGTGGGACGTTAATGACAATAGTTTTTTGTAAGATTAAAATCAGATTAAATTCTAGATAAGCGGGTACACATATTATTGGATACACCATCAGTGTGATTTGGTGTATTTAATTAGTTTAAATACCACTATAATAATTATATTTAACAGCAAATGTAAAAATGTTCCCCTTTTAGTAAGGATGTAGAATAAATTACATAATCAACTTTCTCCATAAAAACGTAGTGTTAGTGTGCCTAACAGGCAGGGATGCCTATGTACTTGGAATATATAGGAATGAAACGCGATAAATACACTGCGGGGATCCAACTTAAATATAATATGTTGAAAACAAATAAATAGAAAGCATTTAAAACATTGAAAAATATATCAATATTATTTACAATTCTGTACTTGTGAATATATATTTATCTTTTATAGAATATGCATTGAAATAATATCAGTTTATCAGCATCTACCACCGATTCCTCTTTCCGGGCTCTCGGTTTAAAATGTTAATGTTTTCCTAATACAAATGTCACATTAAGCATAATAATATTTAACAATATTCTTATTTATTTTGTTTTTTTTTAAATTTATAATCACGAACATAATTATTGTTTTAAAACCATTTAACGCAATTGCTTTTATTAGAACCCTAAACTTTCTTTACTAATTATCCTCAAACCAGTCGTACCTTGCATACCTTAGCACCGTAAGAGGACAACATTTTGACCCAAACGGGGATCGAATCAAAAGGATTTGATCTCACTCAACGCCTCAGACCTTTTAACTACAGTCAAGACTAATGTGTAAGACGTCTAATAAATATTAGTCCGAACAAGTGTTAAAGTCCCAAACTTGCAATAAAAACTAGTTTTATATTTTGAACCAGTGTCGTTTTATTTTGCCGCGCACTTACAGAAAAAGACGCTCTATTTAACACCCAATAAAGAGCTTTCAAACATGAAGACGATACAATGTCATCATCCTATTGAAGGCGGCGTCGCGTTGGTAGCCCATGACCCATAATTTCACGACGCTAAAGCGTCCAGACTGTAAACACTTATTTTTTTACTCAGGTTATGAGGAAGTTTATATAACAGAGCAACGACCTTCCCACTGGAAATATTCCAAAAATAAAAGCTAAAGGCCAATAAATTAAAAAAAAAACACTTTCATTTTCTATTAGATTACAAATGCAATAAGATATATTTTAAGGTTAATTTGAAAAGCCTGCGACGAGATATAATATTTTCGGCTTTTAGATTCACATTCCAAGCACTACTACTCTACCAACTGAGTTTTAGTCAGACACACTCCTAAGACTCCATATTCATGATTTATATCACTTTAATATAGTTTTTAAAGCCTGTAATTAAATCATTGATTCCATTCTAAGGTCAGGCATTTACACTATCAATTTACAGTTTAAAAAAAACTACTGCGCTTTCTTAAATTCATTAGCAGTTCTTAATCATTTATTGTTGGGAATTTTTTAAATCTATTTTAATTAACATTCAACAATATATGCATATTTATTAACGTTTCACTAAATACTTAATAAACACGTAAAATTTGTATGCATAATTATGTTGGAAAATCAACCATTATTGTATAGTTTTAGAACTATTAAAAGTTAATTTAAGAAATGTCAACACTTTCCCACTAAACAAATAAAATCCTTTAGTAAATTAAAAATGGATAGGTGAAATGTTAATAAGGTAATTTATTTAAAGTGTTCTATTTCTTCACAGCGGAATAATTTTAGTGGTCTCTTCCAATGGGATGGATAACCTCAAAGACCTAACAATAATTTCAGTGCTACTGCTGGGAAACTTTTTTTGAGAGCGTGTGCACAATAAACAGTCAGTATTTTTAGAATCTTTTATAGAACCCATGTGAATTTTGAAAAACAAATCGAAGTATTCAATTATTTCAATATGACTATTAATTATGTATTAAAATGATTACTATTATTACAAATACTGTGTCAGATAGTAATTATATGTGTTTTTATTATATATTTTTATTTGCTATATATTATTATTGTTTTATAAATATATTTAATACATATAATTGTTACTATTTTACATATTAAAATTATTACAAATGATTATCATTGTTATTATTAAAGAATTACATATTAAGGGAACAAAAAGTTGAATACATTCTTTGAAAACAGATTTAAGCAACGCTTCTGAAATGATATAATATTTAAAACTAGCAAACCTTTATAAGAAAAAAACTTGGGACAGCATTAAGTTAATGCTCCGTTCCAAGACAATCCTTTAGCGTGCCACTTTGAGCAGGCGTGCTTTAGGCTAATGTCTTGGAAAATAAGAATTTTTGTTTCAATTTAATGAAGTATTAATTTAATTTTACGGGAAGAGGGTGGCGGCCAAACCCTACCCTCCTTGACTATGCGACTAATGTCCGTGGTTAAGTTATTGACGGCACAACAGTAGTCTAGGGGACTAGCGGTTGTTCTTATACTAGACTGAAGTTAGAATAAACTGCTAACACCGCGTACCAACCATTATTGCTCCGAGCTGAACTATATAGATATATTTTTTCCCACGTGCTTAAGAACTTACCACCCGTATTGGCTATCCATATTATTATACCAAATAGAATTGGGCGAAGAAGGAAACATTTAAAGGAAATTCACACGCATTTTCTTGGAGGGAGCTTGGGAAACCATTTAGGAAAAACCAACACTAAGTATCCTACACTTCATTTATTCTGAAAGGTAGCAACATAAACTAGATGAGACTGACGCCCATACCCGCTTCCCCACCGATGTGAATTTTGACCATATTCGAGTGTGCATATACGGAACAGAAAACCAATTAAAGCCCCAACGTTGATTGTAAATGGACTAGAAGATGTAGCAGAGTCCCAGGAGATTCTGGTGGCAGCGGCCACTTGATGCCTGTGGTTATTTCTGGACGAGACAAACCTCCATCTCCCAATCGGACCGGACACAATAATGGGTGCAACACGGGGATAAAGAGGGCGGGGGTGGATGCTAAAAAACATGGCCTTGATACTTTTATGTAAATATGAATTTGTGTTTGTACGTTACTCTTTACGCCAAAACCCTACACCGCTTGTGCTAACATACTCGAACGTCTGGTAAACATAGTACAGGCTGATTAAAATCTACGTCTGCAATCTTTATTCAAGATGGTTGTTACAAAACACTACTTTATATACATTTTGTCAGCTCCTGCTTATCCGATTTTCATTAGACCAATTTTAAAATGGCCCTTAATAGAAATAAGACATGACAGCCATTTTGAAAGAAATTTGCAGATATAGAATACAACATTTTACTAATACTGAGTATTATAAAAAAATCCCATAAGAACAAGGGGTAATTAATTAGCTTGTTACCCGCATCAATATCCACATGATCTATCACTCTACTCTAATGTTAGATTAGACTTCCGAAGATGGAGGATCGGGGTTCGATCCCAGTCGGGTGCACTGAAGGTGTTTTATTCTAAATATTTTTCCACGTTCCCTACACTCAAATGCGCATACACTTCCTCTAAATTCAACCTTATTCATTCGTAGCTCATCAGCGTAGTTATTAAATATGCGTATAGCCCGAACAGGTAGCAAGACACGGAGCTAAACATTGACAAGCTTGTCACAGTTCGCTTGCTCAACAACATTAAGTAGAGGTTTGTCTACTCTCTGACTCTGAACGTTCTTTCATACATTGGCTTCACTCTAGTCTATTTTGCTACACATTAATTTTATATAATTACTAAGGTTACAGGGAGGCGGTCCGACATATCTTATTCGTTTTGAATTGAGAAAATAAAGTGGGTTGAGTTCAAGAGATAAAACGCTGATATTATAAACTTAAGGAATAATGTATCTCTTCTATTTGTTTCATGTTTAGTAGAGTTGGGTCGAATCCATGATTTTACGAATCTGAATCTCCAATCCAAATCTCCAATCTACTTTCGAGTGCCTAATCTCAAATCCGAATATTGGAGAAAAATATGAACATAAGAGGAAATATAAATATAACAGAATAATAGAAAATATAAATATTAGTTAAATATTGACATTCCTATAATCCTTTTATCATGATATTTACAGATACAGTTAAGTGTTAAATTACTGGTAAGAGGTCTGGCTGTAAGTTTCATCTTATAATAATTATAATTAGTTCTGAATTACCAATAAGCAGTATTAGAGATATCTTAAACAAATTACCCTCGGAAATTTAAAAACAATTTCTAAGGATTTGGGTCTGGAATTAAAAATGTTCTCGAATACTTTAATCTCGAGTATTCTTATCGGGGATTTGAGGCTGCATCCATAGTGTTTAATAATGTTATATGTAATATTTAGGTTTAATTATTTCTCAATTTAAGAAGAGTATATTTTGACATTTCCCCTAAATTTAGCATCTGTTAGTAAATTAAATAAATCTCACAAATTAAATATCGATATGATTTGTAAGAAATTGTCTATATATTTAATTTTAATATAAATTACGAAGCTATATCTTATTTAATGATTAATACAAGACTGGTAGCTCAAACACTCTTAAATACGCGCTTCAGCAAATGAGTTTATTTTTACACTTAATTATATAGTAACTTTTTTAAAAAAGTAGTTTAAAAACTGAAAACGCACATATTTACAAAGTGGGAATAAATAAAATGCTAGCCACTAAATAATAGCCCTAATACATTAATATTCAATATTTAAAGAAATCGTTGAGTCTTAACCATAAACAATTAAGCCTTTGCCCTAATTTTATACTAAGTTTGAATATCCATTTAACACCACAAATCAGTTTAATAGCTCTATATAAGGAACTATAGGAAAATAACTGAATATGAGCTATAAGTGTCATGGGGGTGGCGACATAGCACATTATTGCTCCAAGCCCTTAAAATAGTCTATATAAACCCAGTCTTTGATATAATACACAATATTATCAAGATAAAATATTTACTTATGAAACACTATTTTAGATATTGTATTCAGATTTATCTGTTTTGTTTGTTTCTTGATAAAAATTTCTTTCTAGATTTAACCATGACAAACACTTTAGCGTTGTCAATTTTAACTTGAATATGTCATCGGCCATGTGTGAAATCCAGTCGTTATAGAAAATGCCTAAGCTTACTATATAGTGCCAAAGTTGTTTTGGCAAAGTATGAAATAAACGATTATTGCTGTTGTATTTTATACTTATTTTCAAGTCCTTTGTCTTTTTGAAATCCCGGAATACGTTATCAATTCTTTTATCCAGTTCTATGTAAGTCTTGCACCGTTTTCTTGAAGGCTAACCTATTTCCTATGTTTTAGGTTGATCAGGTTAGGTTATTTTAGAATAGAGTAGTTAGATAAGGTTAGGTTAGGTTCACTATTGTTTTTGGTAAAATGTAATGACTGGTTATTCTATACATTTCCTACAAAAAGTCTGAAATACAACGGAAAAACTAATGTATTTCATACTTTGCTAAAAACACTTAGGAATTATATATAAAGCCTAGACATTTTATAGAATACCAGATTTACATACATTGCCGTTTATATATATATATATATATATATNATATATATATATATATATACATATATATATATATATATAACTGTTTATCTGAAGATATATTGTAATTTACACTTTATCAATGAAATAGTCCTTTGAGTACAAACCTAGACCTAAAAAGACTACATTTCTATTTTCATAGGAAGGACTTAAAAAAACTTTCATTTGACATTCATGTTGACATTCTACTCTATTGCTAGTGTTATTTTTTTAAGTATTGATACTACCCATCAAGAGTAACAGCTGAAAATCACAGAGTTTGATGCATTAATAGGTGAAAATATCTCTAGAAACTTTTCTTGCTGTTAGTCCCTGAATATGAAAATTACGCTATACCTTTCTGGGATGTTCTGTCAGAAACGGATTATTATTCAATGAGAAAGGGTTAGGGAGGCAACAAGGAGCTAGGTCACCCATGTTTAACCCCGATATCAATGCAACTATATAATTTGTGACATAGTCTACTCTCCCACTGCCCCACACACCAACAGTTGGGAAGATGCTAATATACCCCATAGTGTCTAAAATAGAAGCAGACCGCGGCTGCCAGCTCTCTGAAAAGGCTGTTTATTCGATGTCAACTTAGAAATGTTTAACATCCCTTACATCGAGATTGATGGCGTTAAAAGTGGGTTACCCAGACATTGCCTGCAAGACAGAGGATGTACTTGTTATTACCTTAGGACATGTAGCCACAGCATTTAGACTGTAGTCCTTATGTTTATAATATAATGATTAAAATTATTATTTTTATACATCTAAATAATTGTCAAGTCTAGATTGCAACTCATTGCTGAACAGTTAAAGGGGGGCGAGAAAGTGACGAAGGATGTAGAATAGTCTTAGCAGGATGATACACTTAGTACCGAGCTGTTATAGTGAGGGGAGGGAGCGCTCAGAAACCAAGCGTATCAAAGGTTAGACAAACAACCCAGAAGAGTGAACTACTTATTGCCGAGCTGTTATAGTGAGGGGAGGGAGCGCTCAGAAACCAAGCATATCAAAGGTTTGACAAACAACCCGGAAGAGTGAACTAATTATTGCCGAGCTGTCATAGTGAGGGGAGGGAGCGCTCAGAAACCAAGCGTATCAAAGGTTTGACAAACAACCC
>CABFOW010000966.1:88045-133959 GCA_902141385.1 Timema californicum
TAGTGAGGGGAGGGAGCGCTCAGAAACCAAGCGTATCAAAGGTTAGACAAACAACCCGGAAGAGTGAACTACTTATTGCCGAGCTGTTGTAGTGAGGGGAGGGAGCGCTCAGAAACCAAGCATATCAAAGGTTAGACAAACAACCCAGAAGAGTGAAATACTTATTGCCAAGCTGTTGTAGTGAGGGGAGGGAGCGCTCAGAAACCAGGAGTATCAAAGGTTAGACAAACAACCCAGAAGAGTGAAATACTTATTGCCAAGCTGTTGTAGTGAGGGGAGGGAGAGTCCAAGTTCAAGAGAGAGTAAGAGGGGAATTTAAAAGCTTGTAACTTGAGATGGAGCCTGAACAGCTCACTTTAAGTTTACTAAAGGACCACACTCACGCCGTTAAGTCATTAGAGAACATGGTGGACCTATTCGTGTTTTTTTTTTGTTCTTGAAATAGTGACATAGTGTTTCCAGATTCATTCAATTGCACCAAATCTGAAGATGCCAATTTTATAACGGAACGCCACCAAGAGGTCAATTCATTTGGACGGAAACCAAATTACATGATGAGGGGCTTGTCGACAGATACTATTATTTGTAGTTGGGTTGTGGACTTTTATTTTGGAATTTTGTCAAAAACTAAAAAGGATTTTGCCAAACAGTACTGGCACCTCTTAGAGGAAGTTAAAAACATTAAATTTGCACGGACTTAAACATTATATTATTCCACTAAATAACAACAAAAAGACACGCATCTTTTGGGCAAATGGTCTAAATGTTAAGCTCGTTTTGTTAGGTTTGCTGGTGACGGGTACGTCCTGGTTGGGTGTGATGAGGGTAGTTTTTATTAAATTGTTTTCACACTCTTCCTTCACACGGCTGTAGGTATATTTCTTCTTTAACTATACTATCCTCATCCCTACCACATAGGTGTAATTAATGTAGGCCTATACGTATAACCTGAAAGGTTACTAAGATGTGGGGAGTAAAAAAAACAACTAAAATGTCTGGTTTTGCTCTATCTCTGATCTTAAAGACCATGGTTAATGGTTCACAGCGTTAACCCCCTTTTTTTTCTAAGACGTATAGGGACATATTTATATTTATAATCCCTTAGCGAGTTTAGTTCCCAGAAAAAGGCCGTATAGTCCATGTCGTTGTGGGACTTAAAGGGAGTTCTAGTATCACGTTAGCACCTTGGAGGAGCTTGAGATTTGCTTATTTTTGCCGACAAGAATGAAAAAAGGGGAACAATGCTTACTTAATTCAGAGAGACGGAAAATAATGTAGCCGTGACCCAATCATCTCAAATGGACACATAATAATTAAAAGTGTGAAGACGTGGATTCAAGGAACTTAGCCTGAAGATTAAAAGTGGTTTAGATTTTTTTTATAATATAAAAATTCATTTATTTACTAATAATAATCTTTAAAATTTCAATTAAGTGTATATTTAACATTTTATATATTTTTAATTTTATTTACATAATTCAATAAATTTAAATTCAGTTTACAACAATATTTATTGTTAATTATTTTACACTATTAATTTATACTTCTATGTTAGTAATTACCAGCAATTTAAAAATAGAATAAAATAAAAATCGTTGTTCCTTTGAACAAAAATAAAAAAATGTTGACAAAAATAACATAAGCAAGACCAGGAGAAGGCATTTGCTTATTTTTGCTTTCAAAGGAAGGGGGACCAAAATGGCCAAAAATGGGCTGTGAGTACGCAATAGTTAAACTAACCCCTTAGACTGAAAATCATCCTGTGGTTTTTAAAACAATAATAATAGCACTAATAAAATTAAATGTATACATTTACATTTTTCATGTCCCTATTTATAATAGGTATCACATCTATTTTAATGACCTTAAAGCGTGTTTCATTGGCTTATTGAATCGAGAAAGGAGTTGATATTTTTGAATGCGCTTATCATACAGTAAAAGTCACTAGGCCTTAAACTATATTCACAGAGGGCTCCGAATAGCGCTTAACTCAGCTGTTTTCGCAACTCATGGAAACTTTGAAACTTCTACCCCGCCAGGTTTAAGACTTCATAAAGCTCTCAATATAAATTGGACAGTGGTCTGAGGTACATGCATCCTAGTTGCCTATATCTGAATGAATTATCAGAATTTTGGATAGTTAATGTAATGAATAGGTTAATAATATATTCGAAATTATAACAATGTAGAGGACACTTCCATTATCACCCATAGTTATTAAAAGTGCTTGAAAAGGAATATTAATTATTAGATAAGCCCATATTTGTTCTAAAATACTAATAAAAAGGAGATCAATTTTCAAGGACCCCCCTTAATTTGTTCCAACTCCTTAACTCGATCGGTTACTACTGAGGTTAGAGTTCTTGATTCGATTCCCGTAACAGTCAAAATATTAATACAACTACCCCCCTCCCACCTTTTTTACTCTACTCCCTGTATAGTGATAAATTGACAGTCAGGGGATTGGATGATCTATGATCTACCTGTTATATAATAAGTTTAGTTGTGAGATGTGTTGATATAATTGGTCTGCTAAGAACTCGCATGTTAAATATCTCTTGTTAATAGTAATGACCTACTAGTCCTACCTTCATTAATATTATTTTTCTCAAGTGCTACGTATCTTACTACTCGTCCAAGCTCTCCGCATATATTAACTATTGGGTTTAGGAATAGGAATTTATAAATTATCATAGAAAGTATACCTGTATCATTGCTGAGGCCGAGTGGGAAATGATTTAATATAAATAAAACCCTGGCTTGGTTTCAAACTCCGATTTATCCATCACAGAAAAACCAGACTAGACGAGATTGACACCTCTATCTGCGTGCTTACCGTAAGGTTTGAACTAGGGACAGTCAAATCATGGTAGGGCCAAATTGTATTTAAGATGCGTCGGAGGATGGGATTAAGGGAGGGATGGAACTCAAGTTAAGGTCAGTATTTTTTTTAAAGATTTTATAACAAAACAATTGATTTGTCTAGAATAAATAAAATTTTGCTTCACTATATAAGTTTATTTTTATTTTCTACGACATATTAGTCACAACAGTTCTTAAATAACTGTCATGGACATTGCGTGGTTTGACCAGAAACTTTTTAAATGAGAAGAAAAGCGTATTGTAAAATTCCGCCGTGCCCATAGCAAATATTCAATGATTGCATAAGATTAAAGTAAATGTACAATACATACTGAAGCAATATTTTATTTATTTTGGCCAAATATATATTTTTTGCTACAAAAACTAAAAAATAAATAATGGAATTTTACCTTGCGTTCCCTAATACCTCACCTTTAAATATTACCTCATGGTGTAAAACAAGTATTATACTCATAGACAGGCATTCTATTGTTCTTGCATGATAATGGACTAAATTTAGCGGTATTGTGTAGTTGCCAGCGGTTGGTCAAGGTCTCGGCTACGTTACTCTGTTTTGCTGACGTGCATGCCTTCCTTCTGACTGGCCAATTATTCACTCCTTTTCATCTAGCATGGTTAAAGTAAGAGGAAAATATTCGAGGATTAAGTTACTATATCCCAGCTCTGTTTGTAGTCAGAACACACTTTGTATCAAATACAATCCGTGGTCTGCCGCTACAGTAGTCAGCTGGTGACTTGACGTGTTCTTCTCTACCTCCTTATTTCTTCCACGCTACAGTAGTCAGCTGATGACTTGACGTGTTCTTCTCTACCTCCTTATTTCTTTCACGCTACAGTAGTCAGCTGATGACTTGACGTGTTCTTCTCTACCTCCTTATTTCTTTCACGCTACAGTAGTCAGCTGGTGACTTGACGTGTTCTTCTCTACCTCCTTATTTCTTCCACGCTACAGTAGTCAGCTGGTGACTTGACGTGTTCTTCTCTACCTCCTTATTTCTTTCACGCTACAGTAGTCAGCTGGTGACTTGACGTGTTCTCCTCTACCTCCTTATCTATTTTCACTCTCTGTTCGCATTATTTCAGCATGAAACGTTAGAGTAGCCTCGTGGTGCTGTAGTCGGTGAGCTAGTGAAATGACAAGTTCCACTTTACCCCCCCCTTTTTTTGTTTCCCATTAACTTTCCTTTATTTAATCATGAAATGTTCACGTACCCGGCTTAAAGATACTTTCACCAGTGACTGTATAGTTTAGGGCATTAAATCGCATTGCGTTTGACCTTTGATTGAGAAAATCGTTAATTTTGATAGTCAATGCATATATCACATGCATTATTAATTACTTCTATCTATAGAGCGTAGCGATGAGGAGGGGAATTGAGAGAAATGAGGAAGTGACTCTTCAATAACGTGGAGAGAGTATGTAAAAACCACCCTCAGAGCATTTGGCTGAAAGCTAAGACTTCCCTTATAATGGTAATCCAGTCTATTTCGAGTCTGCTGTCTTGAGCTACGTGTCCTGTGGTGCAGGTAATCTTTGTATTAAAATATAGGTAAATTATAATTTGTTTGGCTGACGAGAATTATAAAAGCTTTTCCTACTAAAATACTGTTTAAAAATTATTCTATCATAATACCTTAGAAAAATAATTATTTCACCCTACCACTACTTGTTCATAATTTATTACATTAATTTACTAAGGATGAGAAAGATAGAATTTAAAGGACATATACCCGCATTTTCTTGGAGAGAAAGTGAGAAACTATTTAGTAAAAACAATATTCAGTACATTTATTAATGATTCGAGCCTTGACCTCCGCATCACTGGCAAGCCAGATTAGACGAGCTTGAGATTTCGTGCGCGTGCCTACTGGTGTGGGTTGCATTATAATAAATTACTCATTTACATGTATATTAAATATGTTAAAATTTAGATTAAAATAAAATTTAACGTATGAATGTGGTTATCTCTTATCTTAATACAGGTTGAGTTACTTTTAAATTTAAGGTGGGGATGTAGAGAACGCGAGTCAAGACCAGTGTTTTTGCAGTTTTTATAACCAAACTTTGTTTGGTCAAAATAAAAAAAATATTGCTTCAGCACTAACATAGAGTTTAATTTTCTACACATGGTGACCTCAACGGTTGTTGAATATCTGTCATGAGCATAGCGGCAATAGGCGAAAAACTTTTTAAATAAAGATAAAAAGTTGTCGTTAAATTCCAGGATACTCTTGGCCTTGACCAGGCCCGCCACGAGGTGGAGGGGCTATTGGTACCATGACACCGGGTCGGGACTCCCAGGGCCCTGAACCCAAGATCCAAAGTAGAATTTAAAAAAAAAACGTAATAGATTAAATTAAATAAAACATGAATAATAATCAAATAAAATACCTACCAAATTTAAGGAAAAGTGCACGCCCACCCCACCAGATGGGGTTCTCTCTGGAGGAACTTACTGACATTTGTCACAATAATATCATTGGTTCAGTACAGTCTTGTCTTTTGTTTCAAATTGTTTGATAGTTTCACGGAGTCTATTATTTTTGTATTTAAATTAAACTTGTTTCGTGAAGAAAGTCGGCCATTGATTTAAATCCAATTTAAATTTAAGTATTTTATCATAGGACTAACATTTCACTGTTCAGTTACGGATTAATGGTGGAATAACATGAGGGGGGGGAGAGGGGGAGGTAGGGGGCTTTTTCTTCTTGGGAAATAATTTATGCCCCATTCTCCTGATTGACATAAACTTGCCACCCTCTAAATTTATTTCACACCCCTTTGATATTATCGTATATTAAGCTGAAAAATGTTATTGGACTAACTACAAATAGCTTCAAGAGACATTCAATTACTAAAATGTATAGAAGAATAAAATTCAAAACAACATCTGAGAGCATCCAATTTTCTGAAATTTACTGGAAGAGGCCCACTCTAGATATCTTCTGGATAGCTCAAATTTTAAAAATAAAACTAAGGGTAAAACTACTTCAAACAGCTTCTAGAGGCATTCCATTATCAAATATTTGCTGGGAGAGGACCACTTCAAATAGCTTATGCCTTATATAATACGCATATAATTTTCCAAAAGATTTCAGACAAAGACAAATCTAAATAGCTTATAGGAACATTCGAATTAAAAAAAAAATCGGAAAAGGAGTACTCCAAATTGTGTATAGAGAAGTATAATTTAAAATAATTATTCATACGGTGTCTACCCCAAATATTATTTGGAAGTATCCTATCTATAAACACTCGCCCAGGTTCCCCAAGCCTACCTTTAGCTTTGGGGTAAAATCTCCTCAAAACAAATTTTTTATTTGCTAAGCTAATCTACCACCCCTAGACCAATAATCTTTCACCGCCCCTGAAGTCAATTAGAACAAAGAGGAGGTGGGGTGCACTTTGCCCCTGATACCAGGCCTGGCTTTAGCACCTTGCTAGCCTGTCCTTGACAGATATGCAACAACTATTGAAGTCAATATGTAGTGAAAACTAAACGTTATGTTTGTACTGAAGCAATATTGGATATATAATTACAAACAAAAAGTTTTGAAATAAAAGTCGCAAAAACACTGGCTTTTTCTCGGGTCCCCCACATCTTAACCTTAAGGTTGGATGTAAGAGGACGCGAGTTAAGGTTCGTATTTTAATAATTTTTATAACAAAAACTGTTTTAGACAAAACAAATTAAATCTTGCTTCAGTAGATCGTTTATTTAATTTTGACACAAAGTATTTAAACTATTCTAAAACAAAATTTCCTAGGCTTAGTGGGATAAGAAACTGACATTTAGCCCTTCATTTAAAATGCCTTTGCTCAAATTCCACTCTACTAACGGCAAGTATTTGATAATGTTTTTTATTACTATGTGTAGAAAATAAAACTTAATCGCTTTGAATAAATGATATTTTATTTATTTTTGGCCAAACATTTTTTTATATAAATAGAGAAAATTGATTTAAGCTTGCGTTCTCTTCAAATGTAGTCAAAATATGTTTAGTCTTTCCTCCAAACAACGTTTACATTATACACGATATTTGAAAATGATATAACCCTTATTTTAGGGTGTGAGTATATCACCACTGAAAATAAAATGAACATAGTACAATAAGTCCTCGACTTATGACTAGCAATGCCATCTATAAACCGCCACTTTAAACATAATACATGACATTGGTAAGACAGATGTAAGAGTTATATATTCAGGCTATAGATAGCTCGATAAAGTCAGGTCTTATTGAAAGTTTCTCTATTTGAGATTAAAACAATTATATTGAGGGGAATGTGGGGTGAGGGGTGAGGTATACTATCGGGTCCACCCATCTCCGATCTCCCCTTTCGTTCATTGAAAGGTGCTTGCTGTGTCTCCCCGCCGATGACTGAGTCCCAAACTCCGAAGCCTCCTCGCTCCTCCCTTTTATGGCCCATGGCTGGGGGAGACTGAGCGGAAGGTTCCGAGAGGGACAGCCACGAGCTAGAAGGCAGCAGTGGCCGTAGCCTTTATTACCATTTCAGAGCATATACAAACCAGTTAACAATTAAGTGTAAAATACATCTAACAATTGTGTTGGAATTTGGCAGATGTTTATTTCTACTGCCGTTGCTGCTTCTTACATCATCTGAATCGTTTGTCTTCTTGATGGGTGGTCCGCTGGGTTCAGCTCTGACGGGATACAAAATTTGTCAATCCATGTCTTCCTTATTTTGTTCATTACGAACATGTGCAGGTTGCACATGTCCGTACTCGCAAACGTTAGTCCGTGGCCTTTCAATGCTGCATGGCACACCGTTGTGCTATCGGTTCCCAGACGGATTACCTGGGTCCGTTATGTTTGGTGTTCCCACAAGATAGTAGTGCTGTTATAACCCCAGCGCGGTTAATCTCTTCCGGAGTGGAAAATCATTGTACCGTGCAGGCGTTCCTATAGGGTGTGTAACCTGCCATGGTCCAAGGCGTAGCGTCTGAGTAGACGTCCCTGGGTGGGTGTTTTACAATCGCATCAGCAGCATCTCAGAAAGGCTAGGAGTCTCAACGCGAAACCAGGCAGGCGTTGGTAGAATCTCGCCGTGGCGTATTGTGGCCACTTTAGGTTATCTACTATTCAGCTAAAATACCCGGCTATCCTGTGAGCCCCCTTATCGTCTGTTCTCCCTAAGGGTTTCAGGAGAGCCATTGCCCTTTGATGTGCTTATTCCGTTAGTTCCAGGGTTGAGGTGCGGGTATCGATTCTGAAGCCTAGGTATACTATCTCTTGAGTTGGTTGTTTTGACGATTTCTCCTCGATAATCGTGAAGCCCGGTGTCGTCAGTAGGTCTGGAACGTGTTCAAGTCTCTTCGGATCTGCGCAGTGAAACAAAATATTATCGAGATATGCGATGCCTTGTAGTTCGAGTTCCACTTCAGAGATGCATTCAATCTTCTCTTTAGCGATATTCTGGAGTATCGCTGGGGCGAGAATATGCCCCATCGGTAGTCTCGTGGGAGAATATTTTCTTCCTTTATAATAGATGCCCATGAATTATCTTGAATCCTTGGAGATGGGAATGTGGAAGAACCCCGATCGTAAGTCAATCTTCCATGGGTAGATCTGTTGGTATCTTCATGAGAGCGCTGCCTGCGCTCCCTAGGATGAATCTGTGTGTGTGTGTGTGTGTATATATATATATATATATATATATATATATATTAAGTCCAGGGATTGAAATCATGGATCACTCTCAGGGAGTGGTTGTGTTTAGGCATGAGGAAGGCTGCGAAGGAGTCCATAATCTTTTCGTTCGCTTCCAGTAGGCCTTCTCGTAGCCAGTCGTTGATAACTATGTCCATGTCCAGTGAAGAGAGGGTTTTGACGAGGTTGTGGGGCGCCTCGGCTGGTCGGGGCAGTACCACTCCTTCCCTGCAGATTTTAAACCGGATCCGGCTGTTTCAGTGATGGGGATTTAAGCACGGTGCCGCCACTGATTTGTAGGAACAGTCGCCTCTTCTTACTGTGACGATCCCGTCCTCCAGCAATAGTTCGTCTAGTTTTGACCCGAAGCCCAGGAATAGAGATGTGGCGTCACCGATTGAGATATCATCATCATCGAGGGTGTTGGGTGGAGCTGAATCTCTTGGAGTATTTGTGAAAATATTTGTCGAAACTTACACTAGAGCAATTATTATCCTCTAAGCTACATCATATATAAATTATATTTTGGGATAAGTTTTCAATTACTCTCTACATGCGAATTAGGGTACACATTTAATAAACCAAACCTCCTCAGTCAATGTTAGTCGAGTGAAACCCTTTGGTTTTAATAATCTCTCCCTGGTCAGTATAATAATTGCTCTTATGCAGGTTTCGACAAGTATGATTTCGGTACAGTCATAAAAAAAATTAGAGAAGGTTGGATTTGAGACAATTAACAAAAGATCCTTAAAACCAATCATCTTATTGACCTGAGAGAGAGTATTCAAACCAAAAATTTCAAGAGATCTCTTTTACCTAACATTGACTGATGAGGTTGACTTTAGAGGTTATGCACTTTCATTCGCATAGAGGTAAAGAGAATTATTTTCAGACAGTTTCCCTCATGCAAGTACGGAGCCAGCATTTTTTCATATTTTTTTTAACTCCACACATCATAAGCCTACAGCCAGAAATAACATGAGGGGTAGTGGAGAGATATCCTCAGTGGGGGGTAAAAATACAATATTTTTTGTTTGAGTATAGAATTCTTAAACACCTCTCTTACTGACGTTCCTAGTAAGATGGTACAGCTGACAGCGTGGTCATAATTAAAAAAAAGGTTTTTGAGTTTTATTTTCTCAAAGTATGATTTTCGTAAGAAGGAGCTTTTTAGCTTTAATCATCCTTTGAAACATATGCACATATACAAAGTGTTCGGAAACTCATAGCCCAAACTGCACATATAGTTGATTTGAACTAAAAGAAATACAACATCCTTATACATCCAAAAATTATGATAATACTATTAAATTCTGTTCAAAGTTTCAGCGTACAGCGCCAGGAGAGAAAATATGTTCAAGCATGCGTGTACAACAGGTTGCATAGGACCTAGACTTGTGGCACTACACACCTCTATACCTTGGAGCACGGCAGCAGTACATACCACAATTAATAGTAAACAACTCAGCAGTCCATTTAGAAATGGGAATAAGTTCTGAGGGTCATCATTTATGGTCCTGCATAACAGAAAGTGCTTGCCATTAATACATGCGCAGTACCAGGCTCCTAGTTCTTATGCAACGTTGAACACGCATGCTTGACAGCATTGCTCTCCCAGTGCTGTAACTTTGAAATATATATGTAAAAAATTCATCGTATTTAAGCTCCCTTCAGTTTGCGCGGTTTTTAACTTAAAAGGAAGTTTCCGGAATGAATTAATCGTGTAGATCGAGCTCTTACACTAAACTATAGCAGGTACGTACCAAGGAGATATGCAACAGTCTACTGCTCAGCGTCGTCAGGAACTCTCTCTTGTGAGGGTCGAACCTGTCGGATGGTTTGAAACCCCTCTTGCTGATGATGACACAGTTACTGGTGCTTTGACTCTTCCTCAGAGAATGTTGCTGGAACTGTTGGCTCGTCTGCCGGTGGAGTCCCAGGATGTTACCCACGCTCTTACTGGTACTCAGATTCATGATGGACTGCAGTCCTTGGAAGTGACAACAATGTTTGCAATAATTCTACCAACACCACCTTCTTGTTTTTGGACTTTCATATGTTTCAAACAGAAGCTCTTGATTGAGTTTCTCTTCCAGTTAAAATCACCAAAATGTTCCGGTATTAATTCATCACCAACAGACTACGAACATCTTAAATGGAACCACTTCCATTTCAAGCTGTGCGAGACCTCTTCTCCGTGGTCACAACTAAGCGATTATATTAATCTTGCCAGGAGATAGGGTTATAAAACAATTATTATATTCGTATATTTAAATCCAAACACTTGTTGAAATATGAATGTTATAAGAGCGCCCTTGACTATATATATCTCGAGATAGCTCCACTGCTTTCACAATAAATGTGGGACTTCTTATCAACAATAAAGCCGAAACGACAAACAGAAGCCTTACAAGAATGACATTTCTTCACGAATAAGTTTCTCTCATGTAGTTTGAATGAACACCTCTCGAAGGGCAATTTTCTTCTCCTCACCATATACACATTGCGATATTGGGGGCCGTGGTTCGAAGCCCGTGGAGTGCTACTGTTCCATCAGGATGTGTAAAGTTTTTTTTACACCCTCTTCTTGATGTGGAGTCTTGAAAAAAAATTATTTTTTTTAGAGAAATATAATCGTATGTGCGTATATACATTTGTATAAGTGATTCGAACTAAGGGTAAATGATTTGAGTTTTTAATCAAGGAGTCAAACCAAATATTTATCAGTTTTGGTTTTTTTCCCGGTTATTTCAGTAAATATTTTAAGGTTCTGGTTCTGGTCCCAGTAAAATAAAAATAAAAGGTCCGGTGCTTTTTTGGTTATTATTCAAGCTCCTGTCCTGATTCTTTTATTATTATTAATAGGTATACTACCACTATACAATTCATAAATAAAAAACTACACTGGAAAAAATGTAAAGTTATCTACATTTAAAAAATATAAATGAATACATTCAACTTTGACAAAAAATTCCCGAGAAAAGGAAACATATGAGTTATCTTTAAATAAGATTCAGTTAAAGAAAGAAAGAAAGACACAATGAGATTTAAAAAAATAGTTTAAGAACCGATAAAAACCTTTACGAACCTATATATATATATATATATATATATATATATTCCAATCCCGGTTATGGTTCTTAGAAAATTAATTTTAAGGGTTCCTGTATCGGTTCCTTACAAATAACTGTTAATTTTGGTTATTGGTTCTTGGAAAATGGTAGCAATTTACTTTATTTTTAAATATCTGTTAAACAACTAAAGAAAGAGGAAACATTTCTGAATAAAATCATATGATATGTAGTAACAAACATTTTATTTTTTTACAACTATAACTTTGGAGGGAAAACTAACTGAGCAACGAACTGAAAACATTTTGGTGTATGATTATAGCCTAGTTTGTTTATTTTTGACGACTGATTAAACAAATGTGGAAGTTAACTTAACATTTGTTTGCTTTATAAATTATATCAAAGTAATGTGGGCATATTATATTTTGACCGTCTAAAGTCGTCATTCGGGCTGATATCTTTTCGATGTTTTAAGGAATTACCCCAGATTTCCCGTTGCTCTACCCAGATAAAAAGGTTAGTGACGAAAACCCCACCATATTTACTACTTAATACTAATTTCATTATATTACTATAATCGAATTAAAAATTTCTGATAGCTTCATCTATCAATTTATCTGAAAATATGGTAACACGTTTATTTGTCAAGCTAAAGCCCTAAAGCTTGACTCTAATTCAAGATTTTTTTTATAAATACGCATGGCACAAAAAACACTACATCCTAAAAAAACACAAGGCATCTAATTCATTTTATCTATACTGTTTTGTGTTTTAGGGCCCATAAAAATTCTAAATAAGAATTTAATATTTTAATATATAATGACTAAAATGCTATAGAATTGAGATTTAAACCCTGTACATGAAATTTAAATCCGATACCTATTATTAAGGTTACCAGCTCGTCCAAGATTGGACTGGAGCTATTTGCCTTTTTTTTAATGATTAATATTAATAGACCTACCCTGGTTTCAGTACTTACTATTAGTCTCAAATATACCCTATTTAGTTTGAATATGGAAATAAACTTGATTGGCAATTGTATGTGAATTATCAGACAAATATTTTCCGTCTTTCGGTTTGTAGTCAGACTTGCTAACCTCTCACCCAAATAACCTTGCTTGTCCTATTTCAAGGTATGGGGCTGCGTTAAGAGCGGGAACTGACCTTGTGCACTGGATGAAAATAGGCGGATAAAATGTAGGAGTATGCCACGTAAACTCCAAGATCATTGGTTTCAATCCCGTAGATGGATGTTATTTTACAAATATTTCAGATAATTAATCAAAAGACCTATAAGATGGTGGAACAATATGTTTAGAAATTGTGTCTAGACAGGGATTCGAACCATATATCTTTATCTGAGCTGATAAAACTGGAAACTTAATCAAGTCTGTGGTGAATTTCTCTATTAAATACAGTAAATATCCTAGTACTCCACAGCCATTATAGAACAGTGACGAGTTAAGCCAGAAGTCCCTAATTCGAATCGATTACCGGAAAAAATTAAAAATATGCTATTTATTAAAAAAGCAAAATTACACATCTGTCCTATTATACTCATTGATAATTCTTAATAAATAAATGTGCACATAAAATATGTGTGTAGTTATTTAAACTTTCTATTTTTACATAAATATTCGTACAATAAAAAATTATGTTTATTATTTTATTATTTATGTATTATATTTCTAATTATAGTGCAGGTTTTCTATAATAAATGCAGAGAAACAGTTATTTGAAGCATAAATGAGAATTATTTGATCTATTATCTCAACTAAAGATGTATGCGTACGCACAGTATATTTGAGTAAATAAAAAAAAAGTTTATGCATGGAATCACTTATCCATGCCATATCATTACTAAGAGTTTATTTAGATATATTTTTTAATGGGCATTACTAATTTATTATAAATAGCTTACATTTTGATTATAAATACAATGATTTCAACGGAAGGTCAGTGCATAAACAAAAGTTATTATTTCAGGTTACACAAATAATATACAGCTATTAAGAAGTCATGTTTCTATCAGAACACCAACGATGTTTTTATTATTTTTAAATTATACTAGGCCTGAGACGATAATATGGGATGAGCCTGTGAAGTAATAGTATTAAACTTTTGAATGTCATACATTGTTTTAGCATCAACTTTTTTAAAGAGTCTGAATAAAATTATATTTACAAGTTAATGATTTCTAATAAACAAATAAATAACTTAAGTTTAGAATTAAATAAAAATTACTAAACATTTTTCTTGGTAACCATCTTTAAATAATAATTTGGCTGGCATTAATTTGAGCTATTCTAGCTATTAAAAATGATGTTGCGAATCTCAGTTAAAATAAATGGCAACAAATTAATTATTTATCCATAGAAATAATGTTAAATTTCACTATTAAAGATAAATCTATACAACTACACGATAAACGAAAATTAAAACAAAGTTTCCTTCCTGAATATTTTGCTTTATATTTGAAGAATATTTAAAAATAATAGGATACATTAAAAATTAGAAACTAATGTTGGTGTATAAAAATCTAAAAAAAAAAGAGTTGTGTAATACAAGGACATATTATTTTCACATTCCAAATACTATTTACGGACGTCCACGAAACATTTTATGGCCAAATGACATTCCACGATGAAAAGCATCAAATATAAACAATGACTTGTGGCACATTTAAAACTGAAAACATGTTAAAAAAAAAAGCTTGAGTGAAGTAAATGATGCAACCAAATAAATTCGAATAATTGAGGCACTAAAATTACTGGTAATGGAAATATAGAAATATTGGTAATAGCAATGTAAATACGCATGAGATTACACACGTGACTGTTAAAATTGATTTAAAATTAATTTTAGATAATTTAATGGGTATGTATGTAAATTAAATTCTTGGCGGCACTATGTTCCTTAAGGCAAATGCCCCTTAAGTCTCGAGCACTTGGATCTGTTGACCCGAGCTATTCATCTGACCTTGACCCGATGTTGGTCGTATATCACACGCGACGAGACGCGAACCACGGACCCCACAAGAACTGCACTTCACTTCACTTCACACTGCACTTGACGGCTAAAAGGTTGTGAGGATGTTGTTTTGAACAAGGCAAGTTTTTAAGGCTGAGAAGAGAGAGTGATTGAGAGAGAGATAGAGCCAAAGTAGCCTACACATCGCTGGCTTAGGCCCAGTAGTCTAAAGCCCGCGAATACAGGAATAGCCTGGTGTGAAGTTTCCTTGGTGGAACAGTGGGATATGTCACCACTTGTAGAATGTAAGGCACGGATTACTCCATTGTTTTTAAGACTTTTATTTTCATTTTCACGTTTAAAACAAGGTTTATTATGGGTTTGTAGCAATGGAGACAAATTAGGGAAAATACACCTCCATTAATGTAGGGAGAGAATTAAATAAAAACAGGTGAATTGCACATGGAAATTGAGCAACTATGTATACTGTGATTTAGTTAAGAATACACTTTTTAACAGTCAGATAATGTACTAAACCAATGTTAATATATTCATACGTCAACTGATGTGATCTGCAGCTGTCACTTAAATAATCATATGAATATAATGAACATAATACAACAAATATAATAAGATAATATCAATGTGACTTACTTACTGTATGGCATTAGGAACTCAAAATTTCATTGCTAAACTTACAGACATACTCTATCTATTCCTTTCTTGAGCCAGATCCATCTAATCTATCTCAGTACATGCTATCCCTACCTTGAGATAGTTCTATCCAGTCCACTCAGTTTACCCTATCCCTATCTTGAGATAGTTCTATCTATCCCCCTCATTACACCCTATCCCTATCTTTAGCTAGTTCTACCCAATCACCCTCCTTACACCCTATCCCTATCTTGAGATAGTTCTATCCAGTCCACTCAGTCCACCCTATCCCTATCTTGAGCTAGTTCTATCCAGTCTCCCTCATTACACCCTATCTATATCTTGAGCTAGTTATATAGAGTCCACCTCATTACACCCTATCTCTTTAAGGTCCATTCTAATGTTACTCTCCCATCTGAATCTAGGTCTTCCCAATGGACTATTTCTATTGGGTTTGCCAGTAAATACCTCGAAAACGGTTCTAGACTCTCTCATTTATGCTGCCCACCTTAATCTGATTATCCTATAATATTTTTTTATTAGTATTGGATATGTAACTCATCATTATGTAAGATCCTCCACTCCCCAATAGCTTCATCCCTTTTTGGACCAAATATCTTATTTTATCTCGTAAGCACCTTGTTTTAGAACACCCTAAATTTGTTTTTGTCATGTAAAGCAAAAGACCACGTTTCACAGCCATAGAGAATAACCGGTTAAATTACCGTTTTGTACTTGTATATTCAGAGTCTTAAATTCCTTAAAAGCAGGCGAGATATCAACAACATATTAATCGAATAATATAATTTATTTTCTGACTACATTCTGTTCCTAATTTCCATTCTAATATCGTTGTTGCTAGTTGAAATAATTTCACCTAAATATTCAAACTCATTAACCCGGTCAAAAGAGTTGTTGTTCGCAGTAGTCTCATTATCGTAATCACTATGTATTCTCTCTGTGCTCATATACGTTGTTCTTACAGCATTCACATCTAAACTTAATTCATTACTAGACTTTAGTAAACTGTCTGCATTTCTTGCAACAGCCTCCTTACTACTACCCGACAAAGCTAAACCATCTGAGTATCCTAACAGCTGCATTGTATCGTTTAGTGTCAACCCACTTGAGATAGTTCTATCCAGTCCACTCAGTCCACCCTATCCCTATCTTGAGCTAGTTCTATCCAGTCTCCCTCATTACACCCTATCTATATCTTGAGCTAGTTATATAGAGTCCACCTCATTACACCCTATCTCTTTAAGGTCCATTCTAATGTTACTCTCCCATCTGAATCTAGGTCTTCCCAATGGACTATTTCTATTGGGTTTGCCAGTAAATACCTCGAAAACGGTTCTAGACTCTCTCATTTATGCTGCCCACCTTAATCTGATTATCCTATAATATTTTTTTATTAGTATTGGATATGTAACTCATCATTATGTAAGATCCTCCACTCCCCAATAGCTTCATCCCTTTTTGGACCAAATATCTTATTTTATCTCGTAAGCACCTTGTTTTAGAACACCCTAAATTTGTTTTTGTCATGTAAAGCAAAAGACCACGTTTCACAGCCATAGAGAATAACCGGTTAAATTACCGTTTTGTACTTGTATATTCAGAGTCTTAAATTCCTTAAAAGCAGGCGAGATATCAACAACATATTAATCGAATAATATAATTTATTTTCTGACTACATTCTGTTCCTAATTTCCATTCTAATATCGTTGTTGCTAGTTGAAATAATTTCACCTAAATATTCAAACTCATTAACCCGGTCAAAAGAGTTGTTGTTCGCAGTAGTCTCATTATCGTAATCACTATGTATTCTCTCTGTGCTCATATACGTTGTTCTTACAGCATTCACATCTAAACTTAATTCATTACTAGACTTTAGTAAACTGTCTGCATTTCTTGCAACAGCCTCCTTACTACTACCCGACAAAGCTAAACCATCTGAGTATCCTAACAGCTGCATTGTATCGTTTAGTGTCAACCCATTACCCTAGTAGCATATTCTAAGGCTATCTTAAAAAGTAATGGGGAATGTGCATCTTTGTGTTTCAACCCATTATGTATTTTGAAAGTATCTGATAAATGACACCCAACACGTAGCCTACCTTTCCATGTGTATCTCTCAAACATACATCAATTAAATTGAAATGATTCTTGATTATCCCAAACGTAATTAAATTTTCATATAGTTTGTTTCTTTTAAATGAATCATAGACCCTTTTAAAATATTCGTATGGTAATGATTGATGTAACATAAGTTTGTAATCCCACATTTTTCTAATATCTATACCGAATAGTAAAAATTTGGTTCGTTGTTGATCTATTTCATCGAAATTCACACTGATAGTCCCCAATTATTTACTCGGGATATGGAGTTAGAGGAAGGATTTTAAAATCATATATAGAAATCTACTGCCAATGTAGCCGGCCAGCCTACCGGGATTTGAGCCCCGATCTCACCATCAACATTGACCAAGTGCAATGCAAGTCTAGTGACTCTGACCAAGCGGGAAACTCTGTAGGTTTGACGGAACTTAAAGCCGCTCCCATACTATTCACGAATGCTGACGAATGTTTCGGCCAAATATTCGCCCGAACGTTAGCCTACATTCGTCACTCGATTATGTCATAAAACCTACACGAATATCCGCCTTCTGTGGAGCTTACGCCCTTATCGCTAATGTCTGCCCCCAATATTCGGTCAAATAATTCAATTCGGATGTAGTTGGCATCCAATGCACAATGGAACGCGCTAGTGATGACATCACTGTTGATTGATACAATTCGTACCAAATCAAATCAAAGTCGGCGAAGATATTTGGTGATATCAAAACAATTATAAGCTTATTAAATAAAACAAATATTTAATGTTACATCACATGGAATACTACAACATACAACATTGTATAAATAATACTAAAGCATTAAATGAACGAACTTGACATTTCTCATATAGTCACAAAATGATAGAAATAGTTTAGCACCCAGTGTGTACTCAACCAGACGACACGAACGACTGAAGTGTTATGTGGGAGCGTTTAGAATGTTCACCGAGACTCCAGTGGCGAACATTCGCTTCCTTTGAATCGTGTCAAGCAAGAGACCGATCCCAAGGCGAAACCCCTCGAATACCGAATATTTGACTCAACATTCACCATTCGTGTGCCTCCCACACTACTCGGACAATCACCCGATACACGAACATACGTTAGCATTCGCGGATAGTGTGGGACCGTCTTAAGCGGCTCATACACATACATGCCCTGCACGTGAGCACGGCGCAAGGTGGAGTTATATCAGTGTGAGGTGAATAATGGTCAATGCTGTCATGCGGGCCCGCTTTAAGCCCACTGAAAAATGCTGTTAAAAATCCTTGTTATTAGGATTTGACAACGGATATAACTTTTACCATTTTTACGTAAAGTTACATATATTTATATTCTTACTGGGTGAATTTGAGGTGATGTTTTCCATAAATGTTTTTATACACAGGCAATATTGATTTCTAAAATTAAAATGTACACCTCTTCTATGTCCTTAGATTAGTCTGTGAAGGTTTCTGTGAGTAGTTAAAATGATAAATAAAATATTAAGCACTACTCAACATTAACATTTATGGCGGTAGAAAGAGTGTGTCAAGTCAGCAATGACGTACCTTGATATTGCTTAAATAAACTAGATATTTATAGTGAATTGACTGAAACCCTAATTGGTGGGCACGCAGACTTAGGCGTCAAGCTAATCTGGTCCAATCATTTATTACTATTTGTGTTTAATGGAACAACTGTAAAACAGAAACTTCAGATTTGTATGGTCAGATACAGTTTTAAAGTACAAACTATTTTGTAAACTATTTATTTTGCTGCAATAGAATACAAAATTAAGAACGGTTAATTCCTTAAAAAGTTAGGGGCTTTTAAATTTTCTTTCTATTAGGTTTTCTATGAACTTTTTTTTAAATCTACACCAGCACTTCACTCTCTATAGACCCCTCGGAGAGAGAAGTATTGTGATTGTCAAGATAATCAAACTCAATATTTTTCTAAATGGCGACGTTTCATGACCCCCTGAAACCAAGAAGTTGTTTTCACAATGCCGTCTGTCTGTCTGTCTGCGGACTATAGCCAAAAACATTTTACCGATAGGGCTAAAACTTCGTATCTAGGATTTTTATAAGTTTATCTCGAAGCATTTTTGGAATTATATATCTAACCCTAAAATTAAGGGTAGTTTAATGAAGGGTGGAAAAAGATAAAATTGAATTTATCAATATCCAGTCTACCGCATTTTATTACATTTTTTATCCAGGCATTGTTTAAAATTACTAACAAAAGGATATTCTCTTTACCCCATGATAATCACTTTAAGGGCACTTTAGAGAAGCGAACATTTCCAAATTTGATCACAACTCTGCAACTATTTGAGATGCAAAATAGCTTATCATTTTAAAGTTGTACTATTACATATTTTAATCTGAAATATATTGATAAAAAACCTATAGTTTCTAAGCTATAAGCAAACGTATATTTTATGGAGTACTTTGAAATATGAATTTGATTTTTATGCTCTTTGGCGGACAGAGGAGGTCCTCTTTTACCAATGTTCTTGTAGCAGTGTATATTATTTAGTTTATACTCTGTATTGGAGTGTTTTTTCTACAATGAATATTATTTAGTTTCACAAATCCTTCTAGTTTTTAGTAAATTCCTCTATATTAAGATCAAAGAAAGAGAAAGTATGTGTGGTGCAAAATACCACTTATTTTTTCTCCTCCTTATAATTGTTAGTCTGACCCACATTCTAGATTACTTACGAAGTATCTACGCATTATAACAAGCTAATAGGTCTTTCACACCTAATAGGTGAGTTCGTCTGGTTTGTTTTAACGATGATAAGTAAGTCAAGACTTGAATCACGTTTTTTTTCCTCGTTAACTGCTTCCCACTATCCTTATATGCAAATGCAGTTACATTTCCTATAAAATCTAACTTAATTATTCATACCTAATGTTTGTAATTAATTTAAAATATAACTGGAGTGAGATAGGGACTAAAGAATGATTAGTTTTTGATAGAAATAAAGCTTGGAAAATTCTCTATTTCGTTTTATTTTAATTTACATTTAATTTTCTTACCTACTGGTTATCTTTAGGAAGCAGTTTTTTAGATGAAATTTTTTGCTATCAAAACTTAATTATCCTTAAGGAGTATATTGCAGTTATTTTACATTCATCTTTAGCGAATTAAACTAAGGCAAGGAGAGCAATTTGCGTAGGAAAAATGCACTTTCAGTTTACCCAGTGGGAGTTCGAACTCAACGCTATCATATAGTATTTGATCACATTATCACACCCCCTCAATTTGACGGTTGTTAACCTGTTATAGCACTAAGATACAAACCAGGCTATTATACAACCTTGACGCCACATCTTGCGGAAAGCCAACAGAGAATTTGGCAAACGTACCCCTTAAAATTATCTTTACTGCCAAAAACACAGACACACATTTTTTTCCCTTTACTAACGTATTCTGGTGATTAACACTTTAAAGTTACTGGCGTCTGGTACCCCTGATTATATAACATTCATACTGCTTCACTACCCAACCGAGGTTCGAATCAAAAATGTTAAGAATACATAAACAATCACTTTAATCTCGACCAAAGAAGGCTCCAATTTTTATGAACAAGATATTATTAAAGCTATCATGGAGGCAAGACCTCTCAATTTTGGTTTATATAATATTAAAATTTATATGTAATCATTTCAAAATACTAAATTAACTTATTTTCATTAACATTGCTGCTATCCGCACTAGTAGTCATGTAGATATAAAGTATTAGACTCGTCTAGTATAGTTTTCTAGTGGTTGACAGTTCATAGTTCGAGTCTCAATTTTCTGTACTGAATAGTTTTATTACATGATTGGTTTTCTCTTTCTACCTCTACTTAAATGAGGTTACACTTCCTTTAAATTATACCTTTCCAAGACCTGCCCCGTAAGTGTAAGCATTTATACAGGAAGTAAGACACCATACACTAAAAGAAGCAACATTTTATTCAAACTTCCACTGATTGGAGATTATGATAGAGCCCAAAAAGGAGCCCTGTTTGTGGTTTTTCAATTAAATTCAATCATTCGTTGTTATTGCCCCCAGCAGAAAGTGTTGAATTATTTTAGGACTCGTTTTGTGATCTTGAAGTGCCACTGTTTCCAGATCTTCGTGAAGACCTCCCCCTTAAGATTGACGGTGACCTTAAATATAATATCTGTGGCTTATAAACGCAACAACACACAGTTTAATGTCATCTGGCGAACAGAATTATAAAACAAGTAGAAAATAAAACAGCAAGTAAACTAAAACATAATGTTTGTATTTCAAAATTTTAAAAATAGTATTAATAGAAATTAACTAGTTAGATAAAGCATATAAATGTATAAAAAATAATATGTATTGATAAAAAATTCACAAACTTAGTTTCAAAAGACATATGAAAAACCACACACAAACGAACACTAGTCATTGTGTTGGACACAATCAACAAAATAATGAATACAAAATATCACTTTCTAGGTTATTACGAATTAAAATCTATTTCAACTGAGGTTTACAAATTTCTGGATAAGCTTTTAAAAATATATATTAAACTTATGAAATAAAATAAAAAGAGGTTTATGTTAAAAATAACAAAAAATACATTTGAAAATGTTTAAGCCTTAATTAATATGGAGTAAGACTCAGAAAGCAATAATAATTATTCAAACAGGCTCAAAAAATTAGCAAGGTAATATACTATTTAATTTTAGATATTTGTCTAGTTATTTTACTAAACTCCTATTAGTAATATCACCCCATGAATATTAATACTTAAGATTCGATTAATTTTTTTTTAACTATTTAAATTATTGCAATTTGTTATTTAGCAAGATAACATCATGCAGATGAAGTGGATCAAAATAAATTTAAAAGGCATATTAAAATAAAGGTGTTTAATGCAATTTGAATACAAACCATTTAGCAACATCTACAAAATCAATAGTGTGTTGTGAAATTTAACTAACCAATATATGTTTTAGGTATTAGAAAATCCACAAATAATTTGAAAATCCACATTTAATTCACAGTTTCAGAATTTAATATTTGAAATTCAAATACGAATAGTTAAAAATTTATTTTCAAACATATGTAAATTTTCTAATATTCAAACACATATAATTCCCAAGAAAACTTTATACTAGCAAGCTGCTGCCTTTATGACAACTTAATGATGGTGTTTTGTCTTTAAACGTCAAATTATATACAAATTTAAACACTTATTTTTAATATAGAATCCCAATTTGAATCCTTGAATCCTTAAAAATGTTCAACTTCAGTTAAAGTGAATCTATTGAAAATTTAACTTTAAAAAACGTGTCGTTAAGAGCTTGGCGTAATTTATAATCATTGTTTTGTTTACTTTTCTTATCTATCACGTTGTAAATAACAAAAATGATACAGTTTTAGTCGATTAATTAATTTAATACCATTTCATTTGTTATTTTATTATTTTATCAAAAATCCCCCTTACTAATTGTTTTAAATGGTTATTTCAAGTCGGAGCCTTCATATTAGTATATTTTTTTTTTTAGATTTTTCTGAATCTTTAATATCTAGAATATTGGTACATCATTATTTGAGAGATTTGAGTAATCTAATATTCAATCGTCCCGCATCTCTGATGATAAATATACAAACTATCACTCTCCCCTTAATATATTACATTGGCGCATCTTGAATGTGGGAGGGAAGGCGGAAAGAGGAGTATTTCCCCCTTCAAAATAGCAAGTCATTTTTATAGAATTTTAAAACATTTTAAGTACAAGTACAATTACATAGATCATTGCACAGGTTTCTACTACAGGGAGTCAATTTACTCTAGTCAACTCAATTTTGTACCTTATTTTATCAAAAAAAATATTTATTATCTAAAACATTAGGAGTCACTCTTTATTTTTTTCAAAATTTTGAGATCTTTTATTTGCACCCAACCTACCCATCACTGACCAACAAGACCAAATGAAAACGACGTATTTCCAAAAACTGATTGTTTGCTTACATAAAAGACAAACAATGCTACTATTTGTTGGTGAACAAAATATTCAATCTCCTACTTTTTCTGAAACACATGACCCTTCTCAATTATTGGTTTTAAGGGTTTTAAAATGAACATTTTGAGTGTCACCCTATTTGAAGCGTTACTAACAAGCCACTTGTTACAAATTACAGTAATATTTACTTACATTTGAATACGTTCAAACTATGTATTATGTTGTCAGGTATATACATTTCGTCTAAAACAATTATAGTAAATCACACAGCCCCTTGCTAGGCGGACAAACGAGACTGATTTCAATTTTTTGTTTCCTCTCAACTCTGGAGTAGGAAACTACAAACAAACGTTTTATCTTCACTGGAAGGTCTGACAAACTGCAACTATCATGATTACCCGACAAATGTTGCCAAGCCCAGCGAACAATAGTGTGCCAGTAGCAAAGCTAGATTTTGTATTTTACCCAAAATCGTGAAAAATTCCAAGATGTCACACTTTATTTTCCAATCCTTTCTAGCAAGCCCTGTTTATTTTTAATACACCAGCTTGAAGTGTGAAAATACAACACTTAGCCCCTTTCACCCCAACGGTTCCGTTTAAGAGTTCCACGAATCTCGCCTACTCTCAAACCATACATTGGTAGTCACATTGTCTTGGGTGTTCTCTACAAGGAGATTGCTGCGCTCATGTCATCAGCTAAGTTTCTCTCTCCCCCACTATCTATCTCTATCTCTTTCTTATTCACCAACACTGTACAGTAATATTTATCACAAGAAAGGTCAGTCCGAATTTAATGTTGGTCCGTTATAAGAACTATTATTAGCACCGCGTCTTACTACCCGTTCGGTTTATACGCAATTACGCTTATATGTAATGTAGAGTGATTGTGAGATGAAATGGATGATCTACAGTTTAACATGGGATCCGAACCACGGTGGAGGCCTGGCATTCCACCCATTCACAAGTTGGGATTAATACACGTCTTGTCAGAGGTGAAGGAAGGTTTGGGAAATCAGATTCATTATAAGCTCAGCGGGCCGCAAGTTTGACAATGCCTGGTCGAATGCATACATTTTATAGTACCAGACCTACGACTTGATACTGAAACTTTCACTGCAACACGTTTTTTCCTCCATTTCTTTCTATTCATTTAATACACATTTAATTACACACATTTAGTAGGACTTTGAAAATTGAAATTTAGAGAAATTATGTCCGCATTTATGTATCGATAATAGGTATTTGTTATTTTATTTAAATTTATTTTTGGCCTAAATCCTAAACCAAACCAAGATTACAGTTTAATATGAACCGGCATGAACACCCAGCTTACCCTGAAAGAAAGAAAGCTTACCTTGCAGATTTCAACTATGGCGTAACTTATGAGATAGGACTATAATATAATCCGTCAAGGAAGACCCCTACCTTTCAGAATAAACAAGATGGACAGTAGAAAGACAAGATATCTTGGGAATCTCTTTAAATTAATTAATTCAAATATGTTCACATATGCAATCTATTGACTCCAGCCATGCATAGAATTTTATTTTTAATAACTTCTAACGCTAAAACTTACCTGCCTGCACTGAAATGCTCCTTTAATTTAATTAAACTTAATACTTTTACTCTATTGTGAGTTGAGTTTATAGCTTTCTAATATTCTAACTATTAGCTAAACACGTGACCTCTAAATCAACTAGGTTGTACTAATTGTATTTTGAAGAATATATGCCTAGAGAAAATAATATTGATTTTAAAAATGATTACGGGATAAAACCTCAACGTTATTATTTGATCTGGACATATAATTTTAGAATTAGGTTGTATTTGTATCAAACTTAAACCTTATGCATAACACTTAATCTACAACAACAAAATTGCAGTGTGGCTGTGTCATGGACACGGCCGTGTGTTTTATGTGAATACGTTTATGTTACGGGTTATATATTTTTTTGAATAAAATATTTTTATTTATGTATTTAGGATAAAAGCAAGGAAACAAATAACCTCAAAATGGCGGCGCTTCTCCCTCCTCCGTACGCGATGCGTCACTGTTCTCACTTATTCGCTTATCGTAATGAATTCTTTGATCCTCTCGCTATCCAGTGGTATAACTTAATTTTGGATGTTGGGGGATAGATTCAAAACTACAACGCCAAACTGTATTTTTGATAATATTTTTTATTATAACACCTTATTATATTCACTGTCACTACTTTAAACAAATGTTTTATATACAATCGATAGATTTTGACGACAGCTGACGACTAAAACTCAAACGAACATCGTAGTTTCTCCGAGTCAAAAGTTATACTAATTGCAAATCTCGATACGCAACAAAATAACCTCAAAATGGTGGTGCTTCCCCCTCCACCGCGCGTGATGCGTCACTGTTCTCGCGTATTGTAATGCATTCTTTGATCCTTTAGCTATCCAGTGGTATAATTTAATTTTGGATTAAGAGGATGGATTCGAAACTACAATGCCAAACTGTATCCCCCGATTTTGTTATCATTAGGTTTTTTGGATTGCCCCCGTATGGTAGCAAATTTAAAGACGTATACACATCAAAATTTCTACTTCAGTGTGTACGCAAACTAAGGCACCAAACATGTTTGATCCGGTTTTCCAGTAATGGAAAAATACCTGTTCAAATTCCGGCAGGGTGTACTGAAGGTGATTTTTCCTAAAGGGTTTTCCATTCTCCCTTACCTCAACTGCGGGTGTATTTTCTTTAAACTCAACCCTATCCCGTTGGGGTGTGGATATCTTGGACAGTTTTATTATTATTATTTAGCACCACGTCTACCTACCCGTTCAGATTATACGCTTTAAGTACTAATTACGCTGATGGATTAGGAATTGAGAAGTTTGAATTAGAGGAAGCCGCATTTGCGTGGAGGGAGAGTGGAAAACCCGTTAGGAACCCCCCCAGTTCACGCGACCGAGATTCGAACCTTGATATTCTCGTCCTCAGCAGTAGAGCTCAACACGACTAGCGCGTTAGCCAACTACGCCACCGAGGCGGGTTCTTGGACAGTTAATGTGCAGTCAGTGCAAAGATATTAATAAATCAAGAAATTAAAAAAAAGTTAGACATTACAGTAACTCCCAGGTTTTAGATATACCGGTAAGTAAATAGTTTATATTAAACACAACTTAAAGAAGTGATGTATAGCTGTTCTCAAGATGTGACTGTGTCATAATTTATCCATTTTTTATTCTTCTAAATATCCCACAGAAAACAGCTCGTGGTGTATAAATATAGTTAATTAATAATTTAACAAATCCTCGGTCCCGGCACAGATATATCTGATTGCCAAACCCTTCCTTCACCTCTGACAGGACGTGTATTAATCACAACATGTGAATGTTTGGAATGCCAGACCTCCACTGTGGTTTGGATCCCACGTTAAACTGTAGGTCCTCCATTTCATCTCACAATCACCCTACCATTACACATTAGCGTAAAGTGTGTATAACCCGAACGGGTAGTAAGACGCGGTGATAATAATAGTAATAATAATAACTATAATAATTGCATGCAGGAGACATATATTGATCCCCTGCTTGAAAGACACATACGTGGGTTACAATCACTGCCATCGAGTAATATTTGTTTATTAAGGTGTAAATGCAAATAACGCGAGTTAAGGACAAAGTTTTCACAGTTTTTATTGCGAGACTTGATTGCTAAGAGAAATCAAACATCGACTGAGTACAAACACAGAGTTTAATTTTCTTCACATGGTTATACCAACACTTGTTGAATATCTGTCAAGGGTGTTCTGAAATTTAATTGTCAAAAAAAGTTTTTCTATAATAACTTCAAACACACTGTCCCTAACTTGTGTTCGTTACATCTCCACCTATATATTAGGACATGATGAAGTGCTCTTGTTGAATAAAATATCTTCCTACGAAATATCTAATTTTAGAAATCAATTCAGCTTAAATTTAAAACAAAATTTATGTGAAGAGAGTTTATTCTAATGTTAGTAGTTTGTATGTTTAAACATATTACTTTATTCTGGATTATATAAATAATAGCTGTTGCCCGCGACTTCCTTCGCGTTTTCACTTTTTTTTTAAATGACTCGCGTGCCCCCTAATGTAAAATCCGGATATTGAGGGTAAAATTACTTAGGTTGTTATTCACAGGGGGTTATGAATATTTATTTTTTGTTAGAACTTATAGTACCTCTTTATATACTAAAATAAAGGTTCTTCCCTCAAGTGCTAACACGACCAGGCTGCTAGGTGAGCTCACTCCAAACTTTCTAGGTCCAAGGGTTAGGGCTGGGCGTTGATCTAATAAGAAATGAGGCAACTTTAAGGCGAAAATATAAATCCTCTTTATTCATTATCCCGTGGGAATTTCAGAAAATCCTAAAACTTGTTTTTAGTGATTATAATTACCTACTTACATGCCAAATTTGAAGTCTCTAATAATCATAGTTGCGGAAATGAGGCAACTTTAAAGCGAAAATATAACTCCTCTTTATTAAATATCCCGTGGGAATTTCAAAAAATCCGGCCTTAATTCTTGTCTACGTTATAAATGTAACCTCTATGCAAAATTTCAGCTTTCTAGGTTCAAGGCTTTGGGATGGGCGTTGATGAGTCAGTCAGTGAGTCAGGACTGTTCTTATATATATCAAAATACTCCATACACAATGTTAATTGACGTAATTTTCAGCACCCTTTTTTAAGCATGTGGAATATTTAACCGCGAGAGAGTTCGTTCACCGTGTATGTATACTTTAAGCCCAGGTCGTCAACAAATAGGCTATTATACCCATACACTTAACCTCCAGGCTAAAACGGTTGAGCACCTTTTGGCAGCTTGAGTCGTTCACCACTAGGATCGCTGCGGTTAGTCCTATCATCACCCAGCAGTGACACTAGCGAAACCCAGTGTCGAAGGACTCGAGCTGGCAAAAGGAGTGTAGCGAAACCCCCGTAAGGTTGAGAGTCTGTTTCTTACTTCTCTGTGCCCCAGGGTATGCCTTAGATGCTGTCTACATATCATACTCGCAATAAGATGGCATGATGATAGTTATTAAGAAGGTTTGGAGCCAGTGGGCACCTTAAAAAGAATCAGGCCACGATGACCAATTATCCCCTTTTAGGAAAAATGACTACCCTACCACTGGGAATCGAGCCCGGTAGCCAGGGGCACCAACTACTTGACCAAGAGACCGGTCAGTTAATAATCATTTAAGAATTATGTAATATAAAGTAAAGTTATTGATCAGATATATACATAAATGTATATAGCCATTACTATTTCCAGCTTGGGAAGGTCAGATATTAATTCAAGACATACATTTTACACTACTTGCTTGCTAGGCCTGTCGTGGCTTCATATGTCTCATAATCTAACTTAAGACTAGGATAGGCACAACATCCAGTTCCTGGTCGTTGAGTAATCACTGTGAAAGGGTAAACCCACAATTTCATCAATTATAAATTTTTGGCCATGCTGGGAATCAAACCCGGGACCCTTAGCTCAGTAGGCAGACATGCTGCCGACTGAGCTAAGGTGTCAGATAAGATATATGAATACATTCTGAAAATCGAAAAATAACACCTGGATACAGGAATCTAACCCGGGACCTTTGGCTTAGTACACCAATGATCTAACCACTGAGCTATCCAGAAATCGTCCCGTGCCGAGGGTCATTCTTCACTCATATTTTAAGGCAGAGTCTGTGATGGACGTGCGGAAATCGTCGAGTACAAATGTGTGATTTTATTACGATCACGAGCTATCAGATAACGCAGCCACCTTCGACTCAGTAGTTGGCTTATTGCAGCCACTTGTACAGTTATTATTATTATTGTAAGTGATTGCATATTAAGAATCAAATAGCCAACGCTATTATTGTGCCTTTTAGAGAGGAATTCTCCATCTATATATCATATTCTGCCTTAAAGTATGAGTGAAGAATGACTCGGCACGGGACGATTCCTGGATGGCTCAGTGGCTAGAGCATTGGCGTACTAAGCCAAAGTTCCCGGTTTCGGTTCCCGTGTCCAGGTGTAAATTTTCAGAATATGATATTTAGATGGAGAATTCCTCACTAAAAAGCATAAATAATAGCTTCGGCTGTTTGATTCTTAAACGGATAATGCTTGGATAATATTTAAATTGTTTTGGTCCACAGTGGAGAAATTTCTGCGGGACCCTAATAAGAGTCAAAATAATAATTTCAAACAATTAATTTAAAAGTTTCTTATGCAAATGAGCATTATTTTCACATTTAATTTTGATTCAAAATTAATTTGGATCCAAGTGTTAAACTCTACACTAAAAGTTATTATAATTTTATACTCATTCAGCCTTTGGTTAAATATAATTTCACTGATTTTTTTTTTCTTTACCAAACGCAATTCTCGATACGTGGTTCGCTTTTTGTAATATTTTGCTTGGAGGTTAAATTTTCCTAACACTTCTGAATTATCAATTTTTCTAATTTTACCACAAACATATATGTTTAATAAATATTAAAACTAACCCAATGGTATTGAAACCCAGTGTTTTGACGTATTAATCATGTCACAGTACCTATATTGTTAAAACTGTTTTAGGTATTTTAAATATTCTCCTTTACAATGGAATAGTAAAAGGTATCATGGTGTACCCTTTCACATGTGTTTAGTAATACTGTAAAAGGAAAAGGTAACATAACATTTTTTAAAGCATGGCAGAGTTGTGATTCATTCAAATTTCATTGAATCATAATACACTTTAGAATAAACTACCACAAAGAAAGTTTATTTCTATATTTGCGTATAACCTGAACGGGTAGTAGGACGTGGTGCTAATAATAATAATAATAATAATAATAATAATAATAATAATAATAATAATAATAATAATAATAATAATATTTCTATAGTTTCGTTGGATATGTAATTTTTTTTAAAACCTTTCTTTAGGAAGATTAGTGTTGACTTGCTAACGCTATACTGGCATTTTTCATAAGGGGTTACTCATTTTTTGCAATTTTAATTTTGACTATAAGTTTATATCCATAGTCTTATTTGAAATGTTATGCCTTTTATTTATTTTAAACTTCACTTTTTACTACTCGTTCGTTTTATATGCATATGTACTAATTACGCTAATGTGTTAGGAATGAGAAAGGTTTAGTTTAAAGACAATCAACCTTAATTAATTTGTAGGGAGAGTGGAAAATCAGTTAGGGCCAGTCTTATGACTCCTGGATAAATATTAATCTGGCCGATAAATAGTTCTATCTGAAGTTAAAAGAGTGTCTTATGACTGCCATATAGCTTTAATTTGCCAGATAAAATGTATTTATCCATCACATTTTTATCGGGAGGTTTAAGTACCTGATAACTTTGATCGTAAAGCAAAAATGGTTGTTGCCATAGTGACGCGTTGTTTTTAATTAAGTTTCTTATATCAGAATCTATTTTTAGTTTAAAATCTTGGTTCACGTGTTTACTAGGTACAGGCCCAGGTTCTTTTTACATATAAAGTTAGAGCATTTAATTCACATTTTTATAAAAACTCACAAGCCAAGCAATTCAATTCATAATACGCGTAAAATATTAAAGTGTCTGATAACCTTTATCTGGTCACTAACTTTAACCTCCCGATAGCAATATTTATATACTAGTCATAAGACCAGCCCATAGTAAAACCCCCAGCCTCAATATACCCGACCAGAATTCGAACCTCAATCTCCCTATCTTCGGTAGCCCAGTCTATTGTGAGTGTGGCACCTTTAGACCTTGCGGCCAACGAAGCGTGTATATTTTAAGTTAAATTATATAATTTTTAGAGATTGGTTGGAACTACCTTCATTTTAAAGTTGTTTCACACATAGATCAAACTGTTTGTTTAAATTAAGATATTTTTTTTAAATTACAATTTTTTAAATTAATCGGTAGTCCATCACGGTAAGTGCGTGAAATTTTAATTACTATGTCTTATAATTAAATATACAGTTTTAATTTGTGGATTTTTAATATATTTAAAAAATATTGTCAAAATAGCAATAAATTTCAATTTATGATATACAATTTTATAAAAAATTAAATTAATATCAAAATATTTAAAACTATTTTTTAAAGTGTAGAATATTTTACTCGTGGGTTTTTACATGACAAAGATAGTCACTTTACTGATTGTGGTGAAGCTAGGCAGCCACTTTTTGTGACTGAAATTGTAAGACAAACTTTCACTCACCATTTGCTGTGTCTCTTGAAACAACTCGCTGCCTGACTGTTTCTCTTCCCGCAGTACTTGGTTCAGTTCATGGGCAATCTGTAAAAAGCGCGAGACAGAAATCAAGCATTATTTCACCCCTGCCTCAATTTAGACAGATCAGAATATTCATACAATAATTCACTTCTATAGTTTAGGGCAGTGTTCCGTAAATGGTGTGCGTGGCACATTGATGTACCGCAGTGGATAATTATGTGTTCTGTGTGGCCACAACCCAGAGCAACACACATCGCTGCAAACATACGTCGTCCGTATTTCTTACATTCTCGTAGTTACTGATACATATTTTAAATACATCGGACCAAATCAAAAGCCTATGTGTGAAGTTAAAGTTATAATTTACCCAAACTACTAACGGTTTGAACTTAATGTTTCCAAATGTTAAAGAAATGGACGAAGAAAAATAACTTCAACTTTTATTCTTGGAATATTTGAAGTTACTTTAGGAAAAAAATTATCTATACTTTGATAATTCTGACTAACCGTACAACCTGTGGTCTTGGCGCATGATTCATTTTATGCTTCAATGGCGCTTACCCCAAAACAAAACAGCTTGCCTCTAATATCTTAGGCTTAACGTTTAGGTGTACCATGAACGTAAAAAGTTTGTGGAACATAGGTTTAGGGTTTCAACTCTAATGGGATTATAGTTGTAGAGTTGTTAAATACTTGCTATGCCTATTAGTCAAAGGGGAAGAGGGAGGAAGTCTACCTTCCTAGATATACAGGATTAATGACAGACTGCTTAAGACAATATATTCTCATTGCACAAGGTTGCCGTTTACGGGAAGGTCACAATTTGTACGCCGGTCACTTGAGCTGTGAGATGTACCAAATGGGATTTATAACTATGATATTCCTGTTATCTATCCAAACTAGTTTGGTTTAATGAGCATTAAACTACCTTTCTTATTCCGTCTCCTTAAACTAAACTTTTAATAACTTTGGTGTTGAACGTAATTAAAAAATATGACTTAAGAGGCATTTGATTTAAAACATGTAACGATACTGATTTGGACCCCTCTCATATATTAAAAAGTCATGGATTAAGTGCATTTTACTTTAAAGAATTGTATGTAAAATATCCTTTCAATACTTCATCCATGGAGAATCACGCGCTTTTCAGAAATAATGTCAAAGGATTGCACATTTAAAACTTATTATTTCTCTCAAAAGTGAAATCCGCAGTATTTACCAAAAAAGCCAGTTACGCTAGCTCCCTCTACCAATAGGAAGCTAGCATTCATAACACCAGTCCTGTCACCAGGACTCTTTCGATTTGTTGGTTATGACACTGGTCACGAGCGGTCCAAAGGGGCAGGGGTAGGTCATATAGTAATAATAATAATAATAATAATAATAATAATATTTAGCTCCGGGTCTTACTACCCGTTCAGGCTATACGCTTTAAGTACTAATTACGCTAATGGATTAGGCATTTGGAAGGTTGAATTAGAGGAAGTGAACCCGCATTTGCGTGGAGGGAGAGTGGAAAACCATTTAGGAAAAATCACCCCCAGTTCACCCGACCAAGATTCGAACCTCGATCTCCTCGTCCTCAGCAGTCGAGCTCAACACGACAAGCGCGTTAGCCAACTACGCCACCGAGGCGGGTAGGTCATATATATAAGCTGCTTGTACGTATGAACACACAGAGTGGGCCAATACAAATTATACACAGTACTGGCGATATAAATCTACAGAACGTTGTAATAAGAAAGTGCCAGTAAAAATTAACAGTGCCGGTAGCGTAATATAGCAATAGCAGTAATTCACAGTGCCGTTAGCATAAATATAGCAGTAGCAGTAATTTACAGTGCCGGTAATATAATATAGCAGTAGCAGTAATTAACAGTACCGGTAGCATAAATATAGCAGTAGCAGTAATTTACAGTGCCGGTAGCATAATATAGCAGTAGCAGTAATTCACAGTACTGGTAGCATAAATATAGCAGTAGCAGTAATTTACAGTGCCGGTAATATAATATAGCAGTAGCAGTAATTAACAGTACCGGTAGCATAAATATAGCAGTAGCAGTAATTCACAGTACCGGTAGCATAATATAGCAGTAGCAGTAATTCACAGTACTGGTAGCATAAATATAGCAGTAGCAGTAATTTACAGTGCCGGTAATATAATATAGCAGTAGCAGTAATTAACAGTACCGGTAGCATAAATATAGCAGTAGCAGTAATTCACAGTACCGGTAGCATAATATAGCAGTAGCAGTAATTAACAGTGCCGGTAGTATAATATAGCAGTAGCAGTAATTCACAGTGCCGGTAGCATAATATAGCAATAGCAGTAATTCACAGTGCCGGTAGTATAATATAGCAGTAGCAGTAATTCACAGTGCCGGTAGCATAATATAGCAGTAGCAGTAATTAACAGTGCCGGTAGTATAATATAGCAGTAGCAGTAATTCACAGTGCCGGTAGCATAATATAGCAATAGCAGTAATTCACAGTGCCGGTAGTATAATATAGCAGTAGCAGTAATTCACAGTGCCGGTAGCATAATATAGCAGTAGCAGTAATTAACAGTGCCGGTAGTATAATATAGCAGTAGCAGTAATTCACAGTGCCGGTAGCATAATATAGCAATAGCAGTAATTCACAGTGCCGGTAGCATAATATAGCAGTAGCAGTAATTAACAGTGCCGGTAGTATAATATAGCAGTAGCAGTAATTCACAGTGCCGGTAGCATAATATAGCAATAGCAGTAATTCACAGTGCCGGTAGTATAATATAGCAGTAGCAGTAATTCACAGTGCCGGTAGCATAATATAGCAGTAGCAGTAATTAACAGTGCCGGTAGTATAATATAGCAGTAGCAGTAATTCACAGTGCCGGTAGCATAATATAGCAATAGCAGTAATTCACAGTGCCGGTAGCATAATATAGCAGTAGCAGTAATTAACAGTGCCGGTAGTATAATATAGCAGTAGCAGTAATTCACAGTGCCGGTAGCATAATATAGCAATAGCAGTAATTCACAGTGCCGGTAGTATAATATAGCAGTAGCAGTAATTCACAGTGCCGGTAGCATAATATAGCAGTAGCAGTAATTAACAGTGCCGGTAGTATAATATAGCAGTAGCAGTAATTCACAGTGCCGGTAGCATAATATAGCAATAGCAGTAATTCACAGTGCCGGTAGCATAATATAGCAGTAGCAGTAATTAACAGTGCCGGTAGTATAATATAGCAGTAGCAGTAATTCACAGTGCCGGTAGCATAATATAGCAATAGCAGTAATTCACAGTGCCGGTAGCATAATATAGCAGTAGCAGTAATTAACAGTGCCGGTAGTATAATATAGCAGTAGCAGTAATTCACAGTGCCGCTAACAGAAATCTGTAGTTCAACTAAGCTGTATCATATAAACTTATCTCTTCATACCAAAAATAAAATAACTTTAATAATCGTGTGTAACATTAAAGGTCCTATTTATTCAGTTAAAATATCACACATTATTCCGTGTCAACATAATTGGCGCTCGATCACGGGGCTATACATACCAATTATATCATAAAAATACCGTACTGCTTTATTTAGTCCTCGATCACGGGGCAATTATCAGCTGATTAAATGGTATCACTAGTCGGCGCTCATCACCGATCCGTAATATTTTAATCGATGCACAACGTGGACCGATTAATTCAATATTTCAACAAACACTTTTAGCAAGCCTCACAACATAATTTTATGTACACTCCGTTTACAATGAAATACAGCAGTCTTTCTTTTACTGTTCACACCATGGCCCTAACTTATGAGAGGTAGTGGGGAGTTCCAAACTCCACTTTCCACAAACGCTGGATATGTCTTTTAATACTTTACCCTTTGCCAAAATGACTTGGTTTCTATATTTATTATGTATATTTTGTTCTATTGCCCAAGAAAATAAAATAATATTTGATACTCATTGTTATTAATGGTGTTTAGAATATAACTGCTAGCAGGTAGTGTGATCATTCAATTGACCATCTAAAGTCGTCATTCGGGCTGATATCTGTTCGATGTTTTAAGGAATTACCCCAGATTTCCCATTTCTGCACCCAGATAAAAAGGTTAGGGGAAAAAACACCATATCTTAATAACAATTAAGATTAAATATTTAACATGGTTAATTAAAATAATATTAGATGTTTACCCAATTAAAAATTAACATTTTTATCAAAAATATACTAGAAAATGTATAATATTATTCTATGCAAGAAACCCCCTCCTCCAACCTATTCAAATAAGATATATCTAAGCCACTGTAACAAGATAAGCTATAGGGAATTCATGTGGGGGTCCACAACTTCATCAAACGTCGTTCTTATCGAGGGTAACGTTCATCAAGCTTTCGGAAAGCTTCTGTCTGAAAATTCTTCAGAGGTCGTTTTATTTCGTTACCTCAAATGACCCTAGAAGGATTTACAGACCAAGCAACCTAAAAAGAAACGAAAACGATCCTAGATTATATTTTGGTTGGTTGGTGAAGTTGAGGAAAAAGGTGGCAAAATTCTCGAATTAAGTGACCATCAACGATTTTGCAGACCAAGTCCTCCATACTCGTTCAAAGCGACCCACGTCAGGAACAACGTTCAATGAAGTGGTATACACCCGAACTAAGCAGAAGAAGTGGAGGGTACCAGTATATTGTGTCGTGACTTCTGTGATAGTCATCGAAGGTATAGTGGTTAGTGTGTGTACCTGTACACTCTGGAAGAGGTGCGCCAGGTCATCGCTGGTCAGCGATAAGGGTCTCGTCCTGTCCACTGTAAACAGGTGAGGAGGAAGAGGGGGGCATGCTGGTGGAGGCTGGAACACATACAACCCTTGCAGTACTCATGTCCTCACCCCTTCAATACTCAATATAGGGATAAAGTCACTAAGGCCTATCGCTCTTATATTATAATTTAGAAGTGAAGAAACAAATTTAAACAAACAATACAAGTAAATAGCTCTCAAACAAATCTTTTATTTCAGTATTTTTTTACTACCCACCTAAAATATCCAAAATATATATACTAATGGGATTGGTATGACAAAGTTAGAGTTTAAAGTAAAAATACCCTACTTTACGTGTAAAGAGAGTGAAAAACCATTTAGGAAAAAGCTCAGTACCCCCAACCAGAATTCGAATTCCAATCTCCCCATCACAAGAGTTTCAGTCCATCGTGAGAGTGACTGACTCCTTGGATTATGTGACCACTGATATGGTTTTTAGCATATAATTAAGAATGTATGTATGTATGTTAAATTATGTATGAATATTAAGGCATTCATATAAAACATTTACATTAGATTAAATTAATCTAAAAACTATGACAAATCATAATGGTAATGTTTTTAATCAATAATATTTTGTAAATTGTGCAAATAAAGCTAATTAAGATTTTAAATATTTTTATTTATAGAAGTCATTATTGAAATTATATATTTAAATAAAGCTGTCGAAATGGGTCATATAGGCTGCAGTGACTTTATCTCCAATTGAAAGTTTGTATCATGTTGACGTTGTTTCAAGATATTACATTGTGTGCAGTAAAATGTGTGTTGACGAGCTAGAAACTAGATTATTTATTTTTTAAATATAATGTCATTGGAAATGTGACAGTACATATGAAAATAAAATTTAGCACTTTACTTATGCGAATTTAGTTATTTACATAATATAAATATATTATTTGATAAAAGATTTTATCACTAAAACTTGAGACATATTTTTAAAAAAGTTTTTCTTTTATATAAACAAATAGTTAAGATTTATTTAGTTTTGAGTGATTTTAATTCATGCATAAAGGAGCGTTAACTGTTTAAATAAAAGTACATAGTGCAAGCATTATGTATGATCCACCTGCTATATATTAAAACCCTAGATTCCATGCTACGCTTTACACGGCTGCCAGACGTACAATATACATACAAGGAGAACTTCAGCGTGAGTGTGGACAACGAACTTTTTTTTTAGTGCACCGTCTTACTACCCGTTATTTTTGTACTACGCTTATGCACTAATCACGTTAATGGCTTTATGGATTAGGAAGGCTATCATTAGAGGAAGAGTATTCGTATTTGCAGGGAAGGAGAGTGGAAAACCATTTAGGAAAAACCACCCTCAGCACACCCAATCAAGATTCGAACCTCGATCTCACAGTCATCGGTAGTCTAGTTTATTGTGAGAGTCATACGTTAGACCATGCGGCCACCAAAGAGGGTGATATTTAATATGAACACCTCTTTCTTTTTAAAAAGCTTCTAATAAGATGTTTGTTTGCCTAGTATACAATGGATTTTCCATATAAAAGTTACTCACAAAATATATTCAATTCATGTGTCTAAATTAATGTTTTTATGTGATTTACTGTTCTTGGATAGTTAACACCGTGAACTTCCTGACTTCAAACCATTTATACCATATTAAATGGTTACCCACTTGGATTACTCAAATAGACAATAAAACCATACCCTCTATACATTCTCAGATAAGATTTAACTATCACCTTAGCTCGCGACCATGACAGTCAATTAGTGTATTAGCTTAAAATTTTGAACATCCAAGAAAATATATTATCTAATTCAAATTAAGAGGAAAATCTAGAAGCAGCATCCTAAACGTATTGTGAACATTTAATATCCTGTTCATAAGACAAACTCTTACACAAAATAATAAACGATAACAACAAACTTAGGATGGAACCCAAGACTTTTAGTCACGCACTCTTACCTCACTAATATCTGACTCAAGGTCACAGATAAAACTGAAATTTATAAAATAGAACTGTCAAATTCCACTTGTTATTTCTATGTTTCGAATTATTCTGATAAACATTTATTAGAAAAAGTGGACATAGCTTTGCAATGTAAGTTTATTTAAAAAATTAATTAGTCAATTGTTAAAAGCACATTAATCTTCATTAAAATTATGAAATACTCCGAGAAAGAGAATAGTTAAATATAATTTTAACAAGTTGGGAATGGGAACATTCGACAGTTAATTTTACTTGCAAACACTTTTTATATTGGAACTTAACATTTAAGGGCTAATTTCCCGTTGATGTATTGAATCTGGTATATATTAAAACCATTAATCACTGTTTAATGATTTCCCTGAAAATTCTATCAGTGTTTTCATGAAGCTATGGATGTACTGTACCTACTAAAATGCTGTAGAACATTGGAAAAGATTGAATGAGAAAAGTAAAACCACTCTGAGTCTAAATGACGTTATAAGCCAACTGTGCATCCATCAAATTCTTGTGCGTGATATTTTGTTTGAATATTTCATTCTAGTTTTACAGAATTTATTTTAATGAAATGATGTAAAAAAAGTGAGTCTTTACTAAAATGTAAAGCATCATATGTTGCTTTGTAAGTTAAGTTTTCGTGACACTTGTGCGTAGTAGTGGATTAAACTAACCTTTCCGGCGTCGCTAACGTTGTTCGTCTCCTCCAACGTCGTGGTGGAAGTCTGTTTTTCCAACGTTCTCTTAGTTCTGCTCGGGGAAGACTCCACCTAGTGATTAGTTTGTGTTTGGAAAACTTAGATTGAAACTACAAATTATCTTGTTATACCACAGATATTGGATGAGACGTATAGAATTGTTGAAAAAGAAATGTATATGTGCAATCCATTTAGCCTTACCATGACAGATTACACAATGAACCTTTCTTAAAAGCTCTACCATAGGGGAAACATGAAAGGTAAGCTTTATACATTCTATGTTAAGTGTTATATGAAGAGAACATTCATTCAAAATGTTTCATTGCTTACAGCACCGGTGACAAAAAGGGGTAGATTTTTAAGTCTTAGGTCTCACCGCATGCTGGTTACTTTTTGAGACTGTGAATGTACAATAAGTGTGTGTAAAAATGTATGTATCTATGAACTTGAATGCATGTACTGTACATTGCTATAATCAGATCTTTATAAGAAAAACTTTAGAGTATATAAAATATATTTAAAAAATGTTCTAACCATGCCAAATCCTACTACATTTATTTATCTTGACAAAATTGTTGTTACCTCTCACAAGTGACAGTTGTTTAGCTGTCATGACATATGGTTTGGCACATGAATATATGCAAAAATATATAAAGACTTTTTGAATTGTCAGGAAAGTTAATTATTATGTTAACTTGACTACATGCATGCGTGTAGCCTAAATGTAAGTCTATGTGTACTGTACTTGTAGATATAAGCACTTCTAATACATGTCTGTGTGTACAATATATACCTATCACTACGTCAGTACAATGTGTGAACAATTGTATGATTAAACTTATTTAAATACTTCCATGTACATTTTGAAGTTTTAAAATTTTAAATTAAATCTACTTTTAAAATGCCAAGCTCTCGTGAGTTAGATCGCAGTGGAAACATAATTCTTTTCGGCTGAGGATGGATATAATTATATCTGTTTCAATAAATTATTTAAAAGCAAAATTCGTTTGATAAAAATTACATTATAATTTTTCAAAATTTAGGTCAAGTATCACATTGGATAACACGAAAGGAGCCTGTAAAAAAAAGTAATAATGATATTGTCACTCTACTCTACAATACTTGTGTACGTTTGGACAGGTAAATATTAATTCTTAGCTTTACCTTTAATTCCAATTACTTTAACTTAATTTGATTATTAAAATAACTGTATCCTTGAAATTTATTATTTTCTGTGTTTAATTTTTACAGGGTCAGCACTATTTTATCAACAAAATATTTTCTGTGGTTTCCATGTTTACCAGAAAGAACTACCATTTTTCCAGGCACTTTATAGAGTAGTATAGAGAAAAGAAATATAATTTTTCATAATAAATAACATTGTAAAATCATGTTATTGTCGTTTAGAAAAGGATTATTGGACCTTTATGGGGGAATGTACACAGTTGTTACTTCACCCAATGGTTAAAGAGAAAAGAAGGGAGGTACGATAAGGAAGGATAACAGATAGATTCCAATAGGCGTACTTAGTTCTTCAGTTCACTTTTTTTTCTATTCAAAAGGCCTACTCTATAAATATTGAAGTTAAAGGTATTATATTCAAAACATTTTCCCCCTCCTTTTTCCGAGATTACCTGTACTTTCCCAATTTATTACAGATAAAAATAATTCCAAATATTTTTTCGATTCTCCCAGCAGCCATGTTTCAATAAGTTGGTGAGAGTTTAAAAAATAGAATGTGTTAGCATAGCTGATTCATAATAAGTGGCATGAATATTGCACATAATAGAGTATAAATGCCCTTAGAAAATATGTTCGGAAATCGAACTTTGTCCATACTGTTATCGGCAAACGAAACCAGATGAAAGTGACGCTTTAGTCCGCGTGTCCACCAGTGTAGGTACTGTATTTACGTGTTACTTTGTAATTTTAGCAATCCGTGTGGTCAGTCAAAATACATTTTATTTATACGCTTTCTACCAAGCGTTCAGCCTATACGCATTTAATTACACTAACAGGCAAGTAAATATGAAAGTATAGGCTAGATGAAATGTATTTGAATTTGTGTGGAGGGGTAACCGGAAACAATAGTTAAGGGAAAACCTTAAATAAAACCCTGACCTCTTAGCACCCTAAAACTACATTAAATGACTTGACATTCAACTGTCATGCCCACCGTCGTTGGAGAGTGAATGCAGAGCAGATGAAATGTAAGAGTACATCGTCAACCCTACCCTGGCAATACCCCACGAGACGCCACTGCAATGATTGCAACATCTCCCCTCTAGACCCACCTGAGGGGTCGTGTCTTCATTCAACTCGCTGACCACGGCTTCCTCGATCTCGGATATGATTTCTTTCAACGTGTTCTTGATGCTCTCTTGTTTGATCTCTGTGGTATGTGGAATGGATGACGTTACTTCACAAGTGGTTAGGAGGCTTTCTGGTTGCAACCCCTGGCTCTCGTCCGGGACTTGTTTAGGGGTGAAGGCGGGTGTCTCATTTGGGGGTTGAGGTACCACTGGTTCTGAAGTAACAGACTCTTGCTGGGACGATGAAGAGACCTTCAAATTACACACGTCATGAAAAAGTTACTCTCGAACTGATACATGATAGCTTTAAGGTCTTAAAATCAGGTCAAAGAAGTGGCATAGAAAGTTTTTTCAAGAAATGGAATTAAAGTTAGTAACAAATTTGAAATTACAGTTAGTATAATTTATTATTTCATAGATCGCAGCACTATAGTATGAGAAAATTTGACTGGTATTTCCTTTAATTGAAAAGTCAAGGCCATAATCAGGTATTGGAGGGTGGATGGGTAGTTGGAGTGGAGTTGAACACCCTCTCTCAGAAATTTGACCAAATTAACTGCCTTATTGATGCGTTAAACAATACTAAAAAATACTTTATATAAATTGTCACCACCCTTCTAAAGTTTAATTACATTTAAAATAATAGTTTGTGATTGTGTTAAATATAGGCAGGCAACAAAGTTTGGTAGACTAAACTAAATTAAAATAGACTAAACTAAACTAGACTATACTAGACTAGACTAAACTATCAAATACTCTTTAGTAGTAATAAAATAATATTATTCTCTGTGTTATTTTACAGACAAGCTTAAAAAAATTATCAGCCGCTTGAATCCAACGTAGGAGCTATGAGTGGAATAATTAAGAATATATAGACCATCAATAATTTGAGAAAATAATGAAATAACAAGTCATGGATCTATTTGAATTCAGTTCAGAAGTCTCCAATTCAATATATAGCCTTTGAACCTATTGACATTTTTTAAACTTAATTTTCAATTACAGTTTTGAAAGTCTCTTATCACATGTAAAATTACTTTAGAAACGTAAGAATCAGACCTAGGAGTTCATATTAATCAAGATTATAATCTATAATTTTGTAAGGGGCGGGATTGTTATTGATAGGCTGCAAATATTCCAAGATTCTATCACTCTTACCACACTGTTAGCTTATATGGGTGAAAAATTATTGATTTCAAGGAATCAGATGTTTGAAAAATCAAACTTTAATAGATATAGGTGTAGAGGCAGTCGTCATCTCAGCATGCAAATCAGTGATTACTCTTGGAATGTTTCCAAGGAAGACACGCCTCGAAGAAATATTACTATGTTTGTTAAACTCATAAAAAACACAGTAATTCTTACCATTTATAATTTATGATGCAAGGATTAATAACGAATTAAATTTCAGGTTAAACATTAGAAGAGAGTAAGAAATAAAGTGAAGGGAAGGTGGAGAGAGGAACAGTACGGATTTATAAAAAAAGAGGTCTACATTAGACTCGTTCGTCACTTTACAACAGCTTCTGGAAAGAAGGTGTGATTTTGTGAAGGACTTAATAATGGAATTTATGGATGTGGAGAGGACGTATAATAGTGTGGATAGAAATAAAGTTTGGAAAGTAATAGAGGAGGCTGGAGGGGAACGAGGAGTTGTCATGAGAGTGAAGAGTATTTATGAGAATAACATGAATTGTACTAGGATAGAGAGTGGGAGGACAGAGTGGTTACAAGTAATAATAAAAATTAGGGGAGAAGGGTAGTTTAACCTCACCACTACAATTTGTAATATAAGTGGATATGGTTATGAATAAAGTTGCATGGAAACTTAGGGAGAAAAGAATGAAAATTATAATGTTTGCTGATGACTTTATGGTATAGGGTGAGAAGTAAGAAGAAATACAGGAACAGTTACAGGAATTGAATAAGGAGGTGAAGGAGTGTGGAATTAAATTCAGCACGGTGAAGTGTGAAGGGATGGCAACGACAAGGAAGAGAATAAGACCAAGAAAAACTATGAATTTGTATGGAGTAGAGCCGTTAAAGTTACATTATGTATAACTAGACCCTTACCCCTTCCCCCCCTACCCCCGCATTATTATTTTCAACACACATATTGAAGAATAATCATAGACTCTACCACAAAATTTGAGTGGCTATCGACATTTTTATGAGGAATAAATTAAATTTTCAAAATAAAATATAGCTTATGCTACTCGCTGATAATGTAGCTTTATATTGGTGAAATAATTTTTAAAATCGTTCCAGTAGTTTTTTAGTTTATCCATTTCAAACAAAATAAAAATCAAATCTTTCCTCTTTATAAAATTAGTGTAGATGTAGATAAAATATTGGAAGAATGAATGAGGCGAAGTGTGTGAATAGAGAGGGTCTAACAAGAAGAGAGCTGCAGATGAAGTTGTGTGTGTACGAGACCTGCTATGGAGAACAGAAGTGCGAGGAAAGGGGAAACTATACACACCAAATTCATAAGGATAATATTATCTGTCATGAGGGGAAGCAAGATAAGGAATAAATATATCCTGGAAAGAGTGGGCATACAGGGGCGTACATGAGTTGGTAGAGGAAGTTAGGCTAAGATGCTATGAACCTGTAATGAGAGTAAAAAGGAGACAATACCAAAGATAATGATGGAGAGCAAGTAATCTATGTTGAAAAAAGACCGCACGAGAGACAAAGAAAGATATGAAAGGAGCAAATAGCATTAAGTGTGCAAGTGAGAGTAGAATAATATAAGCGATTAAAGGATGAATAATAGTGGAAGTAGAGGAAGATGGACCCAGCCACAGGCTGTAAACGATTAATGATGATGATGATTATGATGACATATGATGAGCCACCCACATTTCACCCGACAAAAGTTCAAACCTTGACCTCCTAGCGTCAATGTAAGTTGAGTGTGGTGAAATTCCAACGCTTTAATAATACTTGTTCATACAATCTCAGCTAGTACACACACACACACACACCCTTGTTTATATTAGTATTGTGTGGTCATATAGCTTAGTTCTCCAGTCCTTAGCTCGATTATCAGCATGGCAGAAACTTAATAATTCATAAATTGGGTGTGCGTCCTTTAACTAAATAATTATTGATTAACGGCATAAATTATGGTTGTTATGTAAATTAAGATTATTCATTGTTGAACGTCAACAACACGTGCTTTAGCATAAAAGCGTATAAACACACACACACACCTATATATATATATATATATATATATATATATCCATCCAACATTTATATACATATTAGTGTTTTCTAGCTCTAATTTAGTTGGTAGGTAGTGTCCTGTTGTAAAGCTGTGTTTAAAAAGCAAAATTAAAACCTATAGATTAAAATAAATAAGCAATAACCCACCTGCTCAACCACTTGTCCGTCTTGCTCCTTGGTAAAGGATTCCTGATCCTTTTGAGAAGAAAACACCTTCAGCTTTCCAGTTAATCCTTCAGACATCTGGTTTCCATTATCATCCAGCGCACTCTAAAACATTACGATAACTTATTGACGAGCAAAATGTTTTTGGAATAAAACTACACTGAACCCTTAAAGTTGTTGGGAGTTCCCCCTCACTGTTCATTTATTTATCTCTCCAAATTTTTGTGCCAAAATATATCACAAGCTTTTCTATGAAATCAATCTTTCGGTGGAATTAAATTAAACCTTGGAACTCATTAAATAAAATATTAAAGGTTTATCAATACATACATTTAAAACAGATTTATATGAACTTAATTTCAACAATTCAAAAACAAATGATTCCAAATGATGCTGTAGTAGTTATAGACACAATTTGTTTAACAGTTTCACCTAGTTTATAAAAATAACAGAATATTATATATTCCACAACTTTTTTTTAATGTCAAAGCTTACATTTTTTCAAGGTTATTTATTTAATAAGATTTTTTTTTAGAAATGAGTAAAACATAATTCTTAAGTTGTGCTGTGACTTTGTAATATACAGATGCATAAAAATACCTATACATTTTGCATGTGTTTTTATTGTGTTTTTATATACAATGTAGTGCATATTAAAATGTCAACTCCTTATCAATACTGAAAGGAATATCTCACCTACAGTAGCCCTATGGCTTCTTTGGTGCTGACTGACAGCTTTGAAAAGCTACCAGAACAAATTATGTATCCTTACGCCAAACTATATGATCTGCAAAAACATGTGTTTAGCAACTGTAACTTCTGACGGTCAAAATTTAGGTATATACCTAAATGTTGACTGTCGGAAGTCAGCTGTGAGCTGTCAATCAGCACCAAAGAAGCCATGGGGCTACTGTATTTATGTTTATATGTCGCAGGACAATTTTAAAATCAACCTTTTTGTAAGAAGCCTGAATATGTGGAATGCCAAGCCTCCACCGTGGTTCGGATTCCACGTTAAACTGTAGGTTATCCATTTACTCTCACAATCACCTTACTATTACACATTAGCTTAAGTGCGTATTACCCGAACGGGTAGTAAGACGTGGTGGTGATGATGATGATGATGATGATAATAATAATAATAAT
>CABFOW010000966.1:137126-176270 GCA_902141385.1 Timema californicum
TACCACCCTACCATTACACATTAGCGTAAGTGCGTATAACCCGAACGGGTAGTAAGACGCGGTGCTAATAATAATAATAATAATAATAATAATAATAATAAGATGATTTAGATGGAAAATGTAAAATAAAATATATATTTTCATATAATTTACTTAATCAGTGGCGCACCCAGCCATTTACTTTGGGGAGGCATTCAATCAATGCTGTAGCAAGAATGACATTTTGATGGAGAGAGTGGGTTTGTGGTTGCACAGACTCCTAAGCCCTGAAGGCCGAGATTATTTACGAATATTAAATGCTTTTAGATATTATTTGGATTAGTTTTATATTAAATAAGAGATTTAAATAATTCAAATGATATCAAAGTTATTGTTTGTTTTGGTTTTAGTTTATCAATTGTTAATTTTGTGTGTAGCGGTAAACCTTTTGAATATTAGGTTTAAGTCAAAAGCCTGGTCTTAAAATTTAGCATATACATTCGACACATCTTCAATGCTAAATATTTTAGTATACTTCCTATTATTTAAATTTCTATTAAAATTGTTTGTATTATTGGCGAAGGGGGAGTCAAATACCCTGTTTGGCCCTCTCCCTCTTGGGTGCACCACTACTTACAGCAAAAGATATGTGTAAATATCTTAGCAATAACCCAATGACCTAGTGATAGAGTATTAATATTCCGAAATAATCTCCCCTATGTTAGTCAGAGCTTACGCATCTAAATAGCTTCTGGAGCATAAATTCTCAAGTTGGGAGACTCATTTGTTTCCAAGTAGCATTGTGTGAGGTAAGTTAGGCTTTATAATATAGTTTTAATTGCAACGTGAGTTGGACAATCCACCTGATTCCCTCCCACCAAGATCTGATGGACGCTTTATCGATGTATCACTTCATTTTACTCTTATTGTGATTGTTTGCTTTGAGTATTGCTAACTGTGTGCTTTTAATTACACTAGGCTAATTGAATAGGATCTGTTTCTCTTGTGCATTCGGAAATGTGCCCATAACACTCAGCCCCGACATTAATATATACTTAAATTTCTAATTATGTAGATATCATTGCAATTTGAGAAACGCCTTTGTGGTCTAGAGGTCAGAGTTTCTGGATACAGACCCAGAGGTCCCTGGCCAATTATTAATTTTTTCACTAATAATACTTTTTTATGATTCTAAATTGTAAATTAATTCTGAAATAAAAAATTTATGACTATTTTCAATTTTTCTTGTTTAATACAATATATTTTAATTCAATTTACTACAGTATTTATTATTAATTACTTCGCACCATTAATTTACACCTCTCCTTTAAAAATTACCAGTGAGTTATAAATTACATAAGCAATGAAACTATTTTCAATTTTTCTTGTTTAATACAATATATTTTAATTCAATTTACTACAGTATTTATTATTAATTACTTCGCGCCATTAATTTACACCTCTCCTTTAAAAATTACCAGTGAGTTATAAATTACATAAGCAATGATTATTCCTGTGAACAAATCGACAAATATAACGTAAGCTTGATGAGGTGATAAAGGGGTGGGGGAGGGTGTTTGCTTATTTTTGCTTACAAAGTGAATGAGGGGGTCCAAAATGGCTAAACATGTGCTTACGCCCCCTTTTGAAATAAAACCTTTGGAGCAAGTTCCAATGAATGATAGCTCAACTATAGATCATCGTGCTCCTTGGTTTCCTACCAGTTGCAGGATGATACAGTAATTGAGGCCTACTACAATGTAATTGCCATAAAAAGGCGGAGGTAGCTGACAGTTACAATAATTTCTGGAGCTACGTTTATATACGTATACTTCAAATAATATGATCAACAGCTTTCACCTTTGACGGCTAGTATTGTTAGAGTAATACTACAGTTAAAATTTGTAAATGTTGGTGGCAAAAATACTCAACTCCAAATAAGATGGACTTAACCAACTGCTCTCAGAACTAGTGAAGAACATGGTCTTTGTTGAGGCTGTACCAACATGCTGCTTTTAAAAATATATATATTTCTTAAAGCCATAAGATTGCTAACTCGTGAACTTTTCTATTTATAGTAAACTCCCAAACATCAGCCCTCTGGTTGATGATGAATCCCCTGGTGTCCCTGGTCATGAATACTACTATTTATTCGGGAACTTTTTATTAGGGAATGAGCACCTTTGAGCTTCTTGCCGTTATAAGGCTTTAAAATAATGTTAAGGCCCCTAAGATATTTTTCAAAAGGCCAGAAAAATTAACAAACTCAGTGTTGTGATTAATAATATTCGATTATTAATACCATCACGGGTAGTTGTTTATTTTTGAAGCACGTCATACTACCCATTCATGGTTTATTTGACAGATCTTGAGTCAAGCTGTAGCTTGTCTGGTATAGTTTGCCAGTGATGGGGATGTTGGGAGTCAAATACCTGTAGGTGTACCAAGGGTGAGTTTTGATGAAATAATTATTACCCTCCCATCACTTAAATGTGGGTACACGTCCTCTAAATATAGCTTCCTCCTTCCGATGTAATTAGTTTAGCTACCGTACATTTGTATGGCCCAAGTGAGTAGTAGGATGGGACACAATTAATGATTATCTAGTTTATATTCACAGAAATATAGGGGTGTCATGTAGGGCCCACTTCAGGGGTAGACTTGGCCCACACCAATAGTGTAAAAATATCTTACAAAGGTGTACTATAGGAACTTTTTTCCGAGCTGTATACATTCTCGCTTTCCATCAATGAACAGCTGTTTACCATTACAGGAAGTGCTCTAAATGACCACCTTACAACTAAATACAAGCCTATTATCATATAATCATAGAGTTTACTGTCCATTTACAATTTTCAGGCATTTCTCGGCTTCACTGGCAACCTTATTCAATGCAGTGACGGAGTATTTCAACACAGTCGCTGAATGTTGTGGCTGACAATGGGGGATCTGGGTTCAAATCCCAGTCTGGTCATCTGATGGGGTTTTTTCCTAAATAGTATCCTACTCTCCTTCCAAGCAAATGTTGTTGGATTACCTCTAAATTGTGTACTTCATCATCCATAGCCAATTAGAATAATTATCATTATGCATATAACCTGAACATGTAGTACGACGCAGTGATATGAAAGAATGGATGCTGTGCAAACAATCGTTTTAAGATGGCCCCTGAAATAAAAACTCAGTGAATTTAAGTCTGGGGAGCAAGCAGAATAGGAAATAGTTCATGCACGACCTATCCATTTGTTAAGAAATCATCCATTCAAGAAATGTTGAGCTATTCGGATAAAATATTATGTAGTACAGTCATGAATAAGCCATTTGAAACACATGACATCAAGTGAGACTTATTTCAAAAGCCTATTAAATTGATTGTTCAAGAAATTGACATAAACTTCTCCAGTTAATTAAGCATCAAGAAAAACCGGTCATATTATACTCTCACCAAGTCTTATTCGTGCCCATAAACTTATACGGATTTGTTGTTGGTGCCTTGGTGAAAGAATATTCCGTGTTTTTTTTTCAGCCCAATGATGAGTGCTTTGGAAATTGACTTCCCTATATCAGTTTCGTCGTTAAACAATACAATGGGTGGAGAATGGTAATCATCGGCCATATTTTCAGACACCAAGTATAAAATACTACTCTTAGAGTAAAGTAACCTTTACTAATACCTTGTACTCGCTAAATATGGAGCGGATAAATCTGTTGGTCTTTTAAAACTCTCCTCATAGTCATGTGTTCAATGTTATTTGGTGTGTCTTTTCTTAATAATCTCTGGCCATCTCTACTATCTTCAAGGTGCTAGAGAATCCACTCTTCAAAATTGAGTATTCAATTGATGATTGGTTTACCTCCACCTGAAACTTGTTTTTTAAATAAACAAGTATATCATAGACGTTCATGTAGGCTTAAAAACTTTCTATTTTATTTGGCAAACGTCTAATTGGTCAGAGTACAGACGTCTTGCTTCAGGTAATTTATATTCAGCTAGTCCACACATCAAATATATTTTTCGATTTAAATAAGTATCCATTATCGCTTCGGAAGAACAGCAAAGTAAGAAGTTCCAATATGTAGTTTTATTTTCAAAAGGACAAATCAAAATTATTATTGAACATGATCGTAAATATAATCAATTATTTTAATTCAATGGAATAATAAATTATTACTTTATATTTACGAAATAACCCTCAATGTCATACATGAGGTATTGTTTGTAAATATTTAAATGAAATCAGCTATACCGGCTCATTAGTATACTACTATAAAGCCTCACGGCTGACTCACTCACTGACATTAATGTTTACCTACTTCTAGATGAGCTAGAAACTTGAAATTTGGCAAACTTATAGCTTATAGCCTGTGACCAACGGGAAAATTCCAAAAAGTTAATTAAATCAGGAGAAAAAAAAATCAGAATGGTGGAGCAACTTTAAAGTCGGTGCGGACCTATCTTTGGAAGTCTCTTGTGGCTAAACGGTAAGACCTATCAAAACACGGCTCTGGAATTACATTAGTTTACATCCACTGGCCAAGAAAGTTCACAGGGGGTTAGAAGGTGGAGCACCCAACGAGCAAAGCAAGCTTTGTTATAAAAACACAAAAATGATTATAGCTCGGATACAAGGTCAAATAATTCACATTCGCATATTCATGTTTTTCAATGTTTTTGTGTCCTTATTGGCAACCTCTTTGGTCTAGTGGCCAGAGTTCCTGCCTACATATCCAAAAGTCCTGGGTTCTTTTCCCGGCGCTTCCAAAACGTATCTGTGAAGCAGTGGTTCTGGAACGTTCTCAAACTCAGCCACGTGAGGACAAATGAGAAGATACTTGAATAAATAACAGCTCCGGCTTAGAAAAGTTATATTAACTACCAAAGGGCTCTTTGTGCTGACCACATGACACCTTTTATCCTTAAATGTTGGCACTATCACCGCTAATGGTGGCGGGCGCTTGGCCTTTGCTTGTGGGCTCATAATGTGAAGTTATGTGTGTGTCCTGTTTACACCCCTTGTGTGGGGCCCACAAGTTGAAGTAGGCCTACACTATGTATAACCGTGTTGGTAACACATTTAATAATTTACTCAATTTATAATTTTTAATGAAATTTCAACTAGAAACCTGATGTAAATAAAACAATTTAATTATTCTTAACCAAGTTTTAGTATGGGTTTTTATTCAGGAAATGAGGAGCATGAGAGAAATTGGTCGGATTAGTCTTATTTAGCTTCAAAATGTTTCCGGTTCTATAAATGTTTTAATCAAAATTATGTGTTACTAATTAATATTCCTAAGTGTGTATTATGTTTATGTAGGTACATTTCCTTATGGAATGAGTCATAATAGCTCGTGTATAGAACTGGTGGCCTATCCAGACAGAACCAAAACATTTTGAAGCCAACAAGGTCTTCTGCAAGAAATAAGTTTGCAAAAATTATTGTGTAACATATTTTTATTGTGCCATTATTGTAAAACAAATTACTTTCATATACAGTGTATTAGTAACAGAAACTATACAGCTGTAGATTATGCAATACATTATTATGTTATATATATTTTTATCTTTATCTAGTTTGTTTAAATTGAAGTTATAAGCCAAATATGCATAAATAGAATAATATAATAATAATGTTTAAGGATTACACGAACAAAAATTCGTGGCTTAGCCCCAGTTCTATACAGTGCTATTGTTTAGTCTGTATGAAACGTGAATTGTGAAGTTAGCTAAAATAATTCATTTGTATAAATGTATTAATAAAAAGTATCACAATTTTACAATTCAAAATTATCACATTGTAAAATTTATTTTAGCTTGTCTTTTATACGTTGAATTTATTTGTGAGATTTTTTTATTTGTTTAGAAAACATTTTATTAGAAACCCTTTAAACCTTAAAATTTTAAATAATTATTGGTGATGGCATTATCTTATCCTTTAATAATAATTATTACCATTATAATAAAAAGTTAATGAATTGCAAATTGCATTGTAAATCCAATGCGCCAGCGTAAGTTTGTGAATTATCACGTAAAATTGGAGCTTGTACGATACATACTTTATAATTTTACTATTTTTTAGTAATTATACAATTAAAAACAATCTGAAGTGAAATATGTGAGCCATTTCTGATTATTAATAAAATTGGAGCTTGTACGATACATACTTTATAATTTTACTATTTCTTAGTAATTATACAATTAAAAACAATCTGAAGTGAAATATGTGAGCCATTTCTGATTATTATATTTTTAACTTACAATTAAACTGAAAATTTAACGAAGATTTACTATTTCGAGAAGGAATGCGCAAGGGACAATATCAAGGACATTCATATGTCCACCTAACACACAAAAATATTTTAAAATTAACATATGTGACAAAATACAAAAAAATAAAATAATAAAACGCTCACAAAAATGTTCATTCCACAATACGTTTAGTTAGGGAGTATCGCATTTCCAACGCGAATAAATAATTTGATGCAATATTGAATAAAAATGGCAAATTAAAAAAAAACTACATCAAAACAAAAATTGAATTAGATTTTCACAGCCTGTAAACATATTATGATATGGGAATAACATTACAGTCGTGTCCTTTATCATGCTAATCGAATGTCTTTAAAACTGATTTATAATTATTACTTTATTTAAAAAGTTAGTATTTCTACTTTTAAAAACAATACATATAATTAAACTATTTCTAGTCAAACACAATATACCGTATATTTTTTAAAACTTTTTCTTTATATGTGAACTAAAATTACTATCTTATAATTGGCAAGACTATTTAAAAAACATTGGCAATATAATTTTTTATTTTTTCAAAGTATCTTATTTTTCGAAAAACTTTGTACTGGGGGACCATTATTATTTGATATATGTTCCTTGAAATTCAGTTATATTACAGTCTTTAAAATATGTTTTAAAATACACCTTTCAATGTTACATACATATTTTAAAATACAGTTGGTCAACTTTGATATAATTTTTAAATAAATTATTTATGTAGAACATTTATCAATTTAATTTATTTTTCTAGTGTTTCATTTACTCAAGCTAGGCATGAGACTTGAGATATATTTATTTAATAAACCTAAAGCCAAGTCACGTTACCAGATAACGATTTTGAAAATAAAAATATCATAACTATTTAAAAATGAAGGTAAACAAATTTGTATTTAATTAGATTTTGAAATTTGAAGTGATTCCACAAAATAAGGCTTTGTAGATTATATAATATAAATGTTTATATCATTCATAGGCCTGCATACATAACATTGGTAGCAATAATACAATACGTATTTTAGACTGTTACAGTTAACTAGATATGAAATAAACAATAACATATGTACCTATTTATAAAAAGTCAATGTGAAACATTTTGCTAAACAGCAAGTTGCTTAAAAAAATCAGAAAAAGGTGATTAATAATGTCATTAGAAAGAGAAACAAAATTCATTGTAGTATAGAGGTAGAATTATTAGTGTCTTTTTTTCTCATAAGGCGCGTCATCAATCAGTTATTTTGAGAGTTACTTAGATAAAAAGCATAGTTAGTAGAGAAATGTGTGAAAGATTCCCAATATACAGAGGTATAATAATAATGAAGATAAGATTTGAAAATGGAGCCCTGTAGATGCGAAGTTTAGAGAGATTTGTGCGAGGTCTTCTTTCTTTTCCCCACCTAGAACTGTATTCTCTTTACCTGGGACTGCAGGTCACTGGAGAGAGAGGTGGAGGAAGAAGAGACCGTCTTTTGGGAGGAAGACACTGAGGAGACGGAAGATTGTACGAGTCGTGAGGAAGACTGTTGAACGGACTGGCTAGATTCGACCACCTTGGAGCTCTCCTCGGCTTGGAAACTGCTGGACTTCTCGATCACCTGACGGCCGCCAATCACCTTCTTCTCCTAGACAAACAATCGGTGACGATACATTTAGATTACGTTTATATACCTTCGAATAGAAATATTGACAATGGCTCATCCTAAACATTTTAAGAGCTAAATTGTTGTCGTGGGAAATGTGTTGAGTTTGTTTTTGAATAGGCCTACTCCGAATCATTCATGGAACGTAACATGATAAATCCAACAATCACAAATATTGGTCTCAAATATCTCTAGCGGATAACAGTTTATTTTAAACACCATGTTCTACTACCCATCTAGGCTAATGGGTTAGCTACAAAGAAGGTAGACTCATAAAGGAAGTTTACCCGGATTTACATGGAAAAATTGAGAAAATACCACCCTCAGTACACCCGGTGAAGATTAGAATACCAACTTAGCCGTATCTGGCAAACAGGACCACTTGAGCGTGAGGTTTAGTCTGCGTGTCCACTGGTTCACATTAGAATAGCCTTTTTAACACCCCATCTTATCACCAATTTGGATTATATGCTTATGTTATAATTACGCTAATAGGTTAAGAATGAGGAAGGTTGAGTTTACATAAATTTTACCCAAATTTGCATGGAGAGTGTGAGGAACATTTTTTAGAATAGTTAACACTATACAAGCCTCAAGTCATTTTAATACGAATATTAGGCTATTACAGCTAAAATTAATCAACGTTACTTTTTATTATTTAAGTTCATTAAAATAAATACCTAATAATGTTCTTCGTAAGGTCAGGTACAAAACACTGCCACAAGAAGCATAAAACACCTTCTAACTGGTTTAAATGATCATTTTACCTTTCTAAATAATGAAGATTATAAAACATAGTAATATATAGGAGGATTTTCTTGCTAGAGGCCCAACATTTTGTCAATGTAATTGCTATTTACTTATAGTTCCCGTGACCTTGCCTTATTACGTACGCATAGCGGCAGTGTTGGTGGGTTTTTTTTGAACGCACTATTACCACAGAATCTATCTGGAAATATCCCATGAATTCGTAAACCAGTTAGCAGATGATAAACTAAGTGATGGAGATTTTAAACAAGATGGTAACAACTCAAATGTCAACATGAGAGAAATTAAAAGGTTATTTTTTTGAGATTGAGTAATCTAAAAATATCATTTGCCATCAATTTCTCCAGATTTAACAAGATCGAGACCATTACTTAGGAGAATTTAAGAAAAGTATTCCAAAGTTTTGAGTTTCAAATGTAAAAGTGCCTTAATGCCTAAGGGGACCCTCTTCAGCATTAGCCCCGAGTAGGTCCTGTTTCACACGGTTCAAGGTATGTGTATATATATATGTATATACACACATAAAGAACTATAAATAAATATAAACTATATTGACAAAAGTTTTGGACCTCCAGTATCAAATCACCCGTGTGAGTGTGAAGTGACTCCTTCAAAGATCGAGTGTGAGCTGGCCTTGCTTATATTTTTACAAGTACTTGTTTCCAGCGCACACGTTAATTCTTAATGTTTGATCATGAGCCAAACTTTTAAGCGCCTGTACGAGAATCCCAGTTACTGTGGATTCACACGCTCACCAAAAAACTAGCGCAGATCAGAAACGTGGTCACGTGACGAGCTCAAAGCCACAATCACAAGATTTACACCTCATAGGCGCTTGCTGTTCTGCTAAAGTACAACTCATCCCTACTTCATCCGTTCTGCACGAGATGTCCAGCACAGAAGAACCAATCAAACTCAGAACCAAACAGCTCAAATCAGTGCGAATGCGCATTTGACAACGCATGTGCTCTACAGTCAGAATCTAGAAGACAAATTTGTTGGCCTTTGTGAGGAGATTTGAAATAATCCGTTCATGTACAGTAAAGCGTGTGTATTTATGTATTTAACTGTGCCCCGACAGAGCGTTTTAATTTGAAAACATCTATCAGGAGAATGATACAAATTAATCTACCGTTTGGAATGTTTTCTATTTAAATACAGAATACGTGTTCCTTTCCAGTTAATACCAAACTAACAGCTGTATCTTCTACTCTACAAACAAACTTACTGTCATGGACAAGACCCTATATTTCTTAGTATCATTCGAATAGTTTAATTTGAATACTGTAGTTCGATTGTTAAGTGATTATCGAGTTAGATATTGCAAATACTCGATAGTGGCCATGACCACCTCTGCATCACTGACCTCGGAAGATGAAGATTCGACACTGGAGGAATGTTCCCTGATAGCTCCTCCTGCTGGTGTCACCTCCATGTTTCAAGGTCACTGGATACGTTCTGGAACAAAAGAATGGAAAAGTTAGATAGAAGACTATAAAACCACTCAACTGGACTTGAATTCAGGAATTTACTAGAGTCGACTATCAAATTGCCCTTTATAACGTGGATTTATATTATTATTATTATTATTATTATTATTATTATTATTATTAGCACCACGTCTTACTACCCGTTCGGGTTATACGCACTTACGCTAATGTGTAATGGTAGGGTGATTGTGAGATGAAATGGAAGACCTACAGTTTAACCTGGAATCCGAACCACGGTGGAGGCCTGGCATTCCCCACAATCACAAGTTGTGATTAATACACGTCTTGTCAGAGGTGAAGGAAGAGTTTGGTAATCAGATACATCTGTGCCGGGACCGAGGAAGTGGATTTATAAATCTCAGGCTATGCTATTGATAAGTTTTTTTCAATTGACAACTATTTGTCGAAAAATCTACATTTTAATACCTTAGGGTATTATTTATTAATCCATCGCATCTTTTGGATCCTTGAGAATAAAGTTTTATTCACGGGTTTTAAAAAACAATTCCTTAAGCCAATATTTATGAGTCTCATTAATATAACGCGGGGAAGATATTATTTGTAAACGCGGCAATGGACCTTAATGTTTCTAATGCCAAAGAGTAAGTATGTAAGCATATATTATTATTATTACTATTATTATTACTAGCCCCACGTCTTAGTACTCGTTCCGGCTATAATTATGCATTGATTAGGTAAGCTTATAGGATAAGGTTTAGGGAGATAAGGTTTTATAGTAAAGGTCCCCGCACTTGCGTGGATGGAGTGTAAAAGCCATTCAGGAAAACACCAAAAGTACACCCATTTGGGGTTTTAGCAATCCAGTCTAACCAGAAAGATTTTTTTACATCCGTTACTGTTCCCGGCCTATGTTCTGGCTCCGTTTTTTATTCACGCCATTTATTTTCCACTATTGGCTTAGATTAAAGTTAGAACTATTTGCAATTAAGACGTCGTCAATATGTGGGAAATATTTATTTCCCCGTGATATGGAAATTGAACAATACTAGGAACTACACGTTTAAACCAGAATCAATCTTGTCCGTCAACATATGCTTAAGTGGTTGGAATATAGGTTAACGTAGTATCATCTTGTAACTATAGAGTGGTTTGTCTTAATTTCTTTTCCTGATTCCGGAGCGACTTTCTTTTATATATCTTCTGAAATACACGTGACATCCTTATGTCCCGGTTCCAGAGGTTTAAGAAACCTCTAGTAAAGACTGCACTCACAATAAAATGACTTGAGTGGTTATAAATTGACTGTAGGAATACTAAATTAAGTTTAATTAAAACAGAAAATTTTGCGCTACATTTAATAGTAATTGTAGATATCTCTATTTTTCTTAGCCTTACCTGTTTTTTTATCATTTGACATTACTGACCGGAGGGACACGGCATTCTTTCGGTTCGACCGCCTGTATGTAGACTATTCGTCACTCTGGTGGCATAGAACGTTACTCAGGGTACACCTATGGGTGTTGTCTACACGTACCCACAATAGAATGATGTGATGATAGTGAATATAAAGGTGTGAACCCAGGAATGATCTTAAACCTTACTTAAGCCTAATTTACCAAACCCTGGTAACCTTTGGTATAGTTCCCCTTAAGAGAAAACTATCCAGGGTACCAGCCGGGAATCGAACCCGAGATCCTTAGATTCATATCAGGTGCACTGACCATTACACCGCGGGTCCAGATGCAGTTTAACTAAAGCGTCATTGAGGCACAGCTGTGTGCCAAGGCATCCCCATTTCCAAACACTGGCTCAGAGTATAGGAAGATCGCACTTGGGCTAAAGCTTAAGCTTAGAGTATAAAAATTATCCAGGTGAACATAGATATACGATTGATTTATTAATTTAACAATTCACGCCATGGCATGTTTGGACAAAGTCAACATTCTCGCATTATTTGCTTCAATTTCTTATTAATTACGTTAAAAATCATACATATTTTGACACAACACGTGTGCTAATACGTTCGGGGAAAATCGAGAAGTGTCTGGCTACCTGGGTTTTAAAGCTTTGGTTGGACGCGAAACAATACCGCAGCATCCTGGGATGATTTGGGACGGCGTGCGGGTGTGTCTTTTGGCGCGGCGCCCGGCGTCTCTCACGCCACATCGTACAACTCCGCGGGGCTAGCTGGGGGAGCACCAGTGAAGCACAAAGGAGTTTGATATATAAACATGGGGACTGTAAAGTAGATCTTAGACGGGCGATGACTGTATAATGTGCAGGCCAGAACAACGACTGTTATTTCAACTGCAATAGAGGTCCAAATTAACTGCCACAAGAGCTGAACAAGGCGAGGCCCAGTCGTCCACCACGTTCTACTACTACCCATACAAGCAACCTTAATTAGAGGGTTGAAGATGAAGATGGTGAAATTTACAGGTAACGTCTCAGAAGTTGCTTGCAGAGAGAGTGGTAAACAATTTTAGCAAAACCAGTCCTAGTACATCTTGCCGGGATCAAAACCCTGACCATCCTATCTCCAACAATATTCAATCTATTGTGATAGTTACACCTTGGACCATTTAACCACTGTTGCGAGTCTGGGGTTAGTTTTTCACACATGACCTATCACCATGGATTTCCCATCTCATCTACACGCTAATGCTGATACACTTCTACCGGTGTACAAGCGGACAAAGGAGTTAATTTTGTACGGTCTTGTTTGTCGTTGACGGGATGATCCAGGTTAATATTTCAAAACGGAGGTACTAAGACGGTATTTACTAAGTATATTTATGTATCTACTCAATTTTTTTTTATAGTTTGTAAATTATTTTTACTATCAAACATCAATAACTTTAAAAGTGCCTGAGGATAGTAACAAAATGTGTTCTAAGATTATTTACTAAATTGTTTCTTACACTATTTTCAATATGGGTCAATTTTATTTAAATTCTACCACCAACATCGCTATCACATTGGTGTAGCTATGTGAGTATCTTAGATGGGCAGTAATACCTGAATAATGTCGGGGAGGGGATTATCTTAGCTATAAACCTAACTATTAAAAAATAAAGGTCTTAAGGTTTAAAAATGTCCTTAGCTTCCCTAGCATAAATAGAGAAAGGTTCAAATGAGGATTACAGAAAATCTATAACAGCCTGTAAAGTCGGTCAAAATCAAACTTTGAACTTCCAGGTCAAAGTCAGATTTTTCAATCACTTCTCAATACTTTTCTTTTCAAGTTTATTTGTTTTGAGTAGCTTAAGCCTTTATTAAGAGCGTTCATCATGTCAGGCCCAACTCAGTTCCCAGCTAGCACGATAAATGGGAGTAAGGGTGGGAAAAGAAAAGACCTACGATATGCCAAAAATGTGTGCACCGCATTCGTATTTGAATGATTACTTTAAATGTTCCGTGATGCCATTGAGGGACAAACTGACCAAGTTTCTTGTTAATAGCTACAGTATTCCCCTATTATGACAGAATAAAGATTTGTGCACAGTGATTATCTGTGATTCCATTTTAAAATGTCCAAAAACAGTCTTTTCAATGCAGTTTTTTTATCCAAATATAATTTAATATTAATAAACAACGTTCAGTATTAGAAACCTCTAATAACTCTTTATCTCCATTAATGTTTAGTCATAAATGAATCAAATGCAATAGTGTTCTTGTAAATTTACGATTTATAGTATCACAGAGTTGATTGGTATTTGATGCACGCTCATAATACTTGAGTCATGACAAATATTCTTCCGAATTTCCAATATATTGTAATGTATTGATTTGGATTAATCTAAATTATGTAAAAAGTCATGGATGAAGGTAATTTTTCTTTAAAGCAATATAGGTAGAGTATCCTTTTAAGATTCATCCATGAAGAAACATGCGATTCCCAGAAAATATGTGAAAAGGACTTCGCCCCAAAAATATATTTTTATACCATATTTCTTGTTAAAAGAGCAACTGCGTTGCTTCCTGTTAAAGGTAACCAGTTCATAGTATTTGGCAGAACACGCCATTTCTTTATACCAATAAGAAGCTAGCTCTCACAAAATGTGTCGCCAGGACTCTGTCTATTGGTTAGTTTTTACTTTGTTGACCAAGGGAGAAAATGCAAGGTGTATGTCATATATAGACCATAGTGCGTATGTTTATATTCAGTATTACAAGAGCAGTATTCAGAACAATGTAGTATTCAGTACAACACACAAAGTAGGGCAGTATTCAGAACAAGGCAGTAGCGCAGTATATTCAGGACACACAGTAGGGCAGTATTCAGAACAAGGCAGTAGCGCAGTATATTCAGGACACACATTAGCGCAGTATTCAGAACAGGGGCAGTAGTAGCACAGTATGACAGTATTTTCAGTATATTCAGTACAGTAGCACAGAATAGCAATCGACGACGACGATGGGGAGAACGATCTCCGGGACCTTGCTCACAGTCCAACACATTATAATATAAGTCACTTCAATATCACAAGTGTGCAGTGATAAGAAACATTTAACTGAAATATGTGCAAGTAATTTACTGGTGTAATATAAATAAACCGTGTGTGAAATAACAGCCAACAACATTTCTCTTTCTTTAATAATATTAATACCGATTTAATTAGTGCTCGAACACGGGGCTATAGACAGCTGATTAAACGGTATATTTTCCGTACAGTGATGATAGGCGCTCGATAACGGAGATTTATACAACCTATTAAAACATCACATCATTCTTTTATCAGGGAATTAATCCGTTGTGTATCAATCGACGCCCGAAGCGGGGAGATTGATCACATAGTTTTTATTATTGATGCCCAAAGCGAGGCGCTTTTTATTCGATAGTATTACTATATAAATGAAAAGAAAAAATCTTTGAATTATATTGTTTATATGTCATGGAAGGCCCGAAGTCTTAGCCATTTCACGAAATGAACTCCCACTTCTAGCTTGAGCCACTGAAATCAGCCAAGGAACGAAATATATAATAATAATAATAATTTACAATCAGTTTGGGCTTTGGCCGGCCTGTTCTATATATATGTCTGGAGGAAACTGGCCAAAGTGAAGCTATATTATTATCTTTATTCCTTTGACAATATAATAACACTTGCTTGGCTAGTTTAGGTAGAATTATTAGAAAATGTCTCAACTTGTCGAAACCACATGGATTAGAGTGACAGTTTGAGCATAAGATTGTCTGAGGTAGTCAACTCAATCTTTTACTGGCCAGAGCGTGAATTCAAAAACTCCCCCATCAATATTTCATGGTTTTACTGGATCATTGGCTAATGCACGAGGAGTTCAGCCAATTTTCCAAGTAGCCGTTTTTGGGTCTTGGCCGTAAAATAGTTAATTATATGTAAATCAGCCTCTGGAAATAGATACCTGTATATATAAATTTATATATACATATAAATACACAAATCTGTATATTTATATATAAATATATTTGGGCTGAGCCGATAAACAATTTTGCCGATTGTGCCGATGCCGATTATTTGTTGCCGATTAGGTCTATCCCCGATGTCAATCATTTAGTTTATTCAACTTTAAATACTACAAAGATAATAATTATGTATTAGTAATACTAAAAAATCAACTGTTTGAATGGACCATTTTTATTTTATAGTATGTTTGGTTATTCAAGGCTAAATGAAAACTAGAGTTATTGAAATACAATTCCCTTTACCATTGTTTCTACAGCATTTTAAAGTTAGTCAGTTTGGTCAAAATGATTTCACAATTTAAGAAGTATTAACTGATGAATACATTTGAGTATTGAAATAAAGCAAAGTTCTGAATCTATGATGTGGTTTTAAAACATCCAATAATTATTTATTTTTGGCTTGCCCTTAATCTTCCCCAGTTTTAGATTCTCTTGAATTTTTCCCAAATTAGTCTTCCCTTGAATATTACCCAGTTTTAACTTCTCTTAAGGCTTTCCCAGCTTAGGCTTCCCTTGAATCTTACCCAGTTTTATCTTCCATTAAATCTACCCAATATTTGGCTTCCCTTGACTCTACCCTACCTGTGGATTCCCTTGATTCTACCCCAACTTTGGCTTCCCTTGAATCTTTCCCAGTTTTAGCTTCCCTTGACTATTCCTCAAATTTGGCTTCCCTCGAATCTCTCCCAGTCTTAACTTCCTTTGAATACTCCCCAATTTTGGCTTCTCTTTAATCTTTCTCAATTAAGGCTTCCTTTGAATCTTTCCCAGTTTTACCTTCCCTTGTATCTTTCTCAATTTTAGCTTCTCTCGAATTTCCCCCAGACTGTCTTCCAGGAGCTTAAGGTGCGGTAGAAGGAAGCGCGAGTATTTTTTAAGTTTTTATAGCATTACATTTTTTTGCCCAAAATAAATCAAATGTCTCTTCAGTAACAACATAAAGTTTAGTTTTCAGCACATGCTAATATCAACAGATCTTGAATATCTGTCAAGGTTGTCCAAATTTTTTGTCAAAAACCTTTTAAATAGAGACAAAAAGTTTTGACAAAATTCTAGAACACCTTTGACAAATATTAAAGATCTGTTGATATTAGCATGTGCAGAAAACTAAACAATTATGTTTCTACTGGACAGATATTTGATTTATTTTGGGCAAAAAAATGTAATGCTATAAAAACTTTAAAAATATTTGTGTTCCCTCAGCGGCACCTTAACATAGATGAGCTAACAGTCAGTACCTGACATGTTTGGGCTCGTTGACAAAAGATCGGATTTAACTATCGTTGAGAAAATGGCCGATCATCGGTTTGCCGATTGTGCCATAATCAGCAGATAATTGGCCCAGCCCTTATATGAATTTGATTAATTTTATAGACATATTAATTTAAATTTGTATTTCTATAATTAATATATATATATTTATTTATATAAATATGTTTGCAGACATATATATTTACATATATATATATATATATATATATAAAATATAAATGTATCTTTATTTATATATATATATATATATTTAGAAGGTAGATTTATAAAACACGGGTCACAACAATGTTAGCGATCATGATGCAGCATCTACTCCTTATTCCCACACATTGGGGATGTACATAATTTAGTTGCGTTAATGTGGTAATGAGGAAGAAATGACGATTTAAAGGTGACACACCTGACATTTTGTGAAAGTAAAGTGGGATATAATTTAATAAAATGTTAAAATACCCCAGCCAGCCAATATTTGAACACTTGGCTTCCTGTCACCTGCAAACTATTCTAGACGAACCTTGTATTTAGTCTTCATGCGGGCGAGGCGGCAGTCACCACAATTAATACTCTTCAACGCGTCGCTTCCACATTCCCTAGCTGTTCGTAATGTTAAACTTCGAAGAATGACGTCACTTTTGGCTCCCTTTTGTGCAGTGGCGGTTAGTGGAAAGTTGCCAGGTGGGTGCGAGATCGGCGTAATTGTACTTAATGCGCTTTAAATATAGACCTACATAAAGTACTTCGCGTTTTACAGCCGTTTCATACCGACCAAAATTCACAATAATTTAAGTATACTGAGAAATAAAGGTGATTTTTTTTTACCGTAGTGTTCAACCATTTATCTAAAATAAGAGTGAGTAGATCGTAATGAAAATTACGTTGTGAAATACATCTGATTGCACCTAAACTGAATTTTAACCGAATATTTAGCCTAGGTCTGTGTATCCATCGGCACAGGCTTATACCTTTAGTAAATACCAAAAGAAATTGGATGTACAGTCTATATTGCTAATTAATTAATATATTTTAATAATAATCTACTCTTTTTCTTAAATAGGAAATTTTCCATACCAAAATTGTAAATTATATTTCAACAAAATTATGTAGTTAAACGTTTCATAGATTCAAATTACAAAAAATGAAGTAATCATTTTGATTATTTTTCTTCTGGTGTTTCTTTAGATACAGGGAAACTCTATAAAACTATTTATCTTGCTACACACACATCTATGCACACTATAGCTTAATGCCAAGCTCATCTAGTTTGGTTTGTTGGTGACGCGAAGGCAAGGGTTCGAATCACAACTGGGTGTACTGCACAAAAATACTATTTTGTACAGGGGAAAACCAATTTAATGTTGACTACAAAATTAGTTTGACCATAACAACATCATTTTGTAGTGCCCATTGTATTTTGGTAGCCTGTACAAAACTTTTTTTTTGTGCGGGGATAGTTTTTCCTAAATAACTACCTACTCCTCCTCCGCTTGAATGCAGGTAGATTTCCTTTGAATTTTACCTACCTCACTCGTATCTACCTAAGTATTGTAATTGCATAAATATCCCGGACAGTTATAAAGACGTGGAATGAAATTTTTATTTCTTACAAACACAGATGAACATTTTAGTTCTTAGTTTTCTTAAATAAGAGAGGTACAGTGCAATTTTCTTACTAATGGACATATATCACGTCTAGAAAAGTTACTAAAGCTACTTTATACGTACGCATGCGTCAGGTCATGTGATTTTCAGCTGTCACTTTTAATAAATTATCATTATCTATAGAACACTATTTATAGTAAAATGTTATTAATGTTTACTGAAAAAAAAATTGATATATTTTATAAAGGTTTCTTCTTCCTACCACCATACTGCTTTAATTGGGTTTCAGATGGTCCCTGAAGAAGTAAAAAAGAACAACCACGTGTCTCAAAAATGAAACCAGTGATTGTGCCGCCCAGGGTAGTAACGTCCCAGTCGACCCGGGCCAAGCTAGCGCGGCAGAAATAAATCCCGATACAAGTTGAGGCCAGCTATTTCCGTGGAAAAGTTCCACACCACATTCTCTCCTCCACAGCATCAGCAGCCTCTAGGACCACCGCGCCGGCTTGCTAGGAGAAGACACATGGAGCACAGGGTGCGAGTGGTCAGGGAGACCGACTGCATGTCTTCATCGTGCTTTATGTTTCTACTGGCCCCAGTTTTTAATAGCCTTTCATCAGCCTCGGTGGCGTATTTAGCTAACGCGCTAGCTTCGCGTTGAGATAGACTGCTGAGGACGAGGATATCGAGGTTATAATCTCAGTCGGGTGAACTGGGAGTAGTGTTCCCTAAATGGTCTTCCCCTCTCCCTCCATGCAAATACGGGTTCACTTCCTCTAAATTCAACCTTTACAACTTCTAACCCATTAGCGTAGTTAGTACTTTAGCGTATAATCCGAATGGGTAGTAAGACGCGGTACTAAATTAAACATTAGTATTTTGAGCCATAAGCATACACATGACACACTGATGGGTTGGGGGTGAGGAAGGTTAAATTTAAAAATAGTGTACCTGCATTGTTTTGAAGAAAGAGTTGAAAACCTTTTAAAAAAAATTACCCTTATTACGCCCGACTGGGATTTGAACCCTGATAGCTCCATCATTGGCAGTCCTTAAAGGCCTTCCACTATTAGTTAGGACTTCCCTCCTGACTGATCAGTTCTACTGATACGATAGGGTATTTTTAATGTTCCGTTTTGAACTGATCAGTCCTACTGATACGATGGGGTATTTTTAATGTTCCGTTTTGAACTGATCAGTCCTACTGATACGATGGGGTATTTTTACTGTTCCGTTTTGAACTGATCAGTCCTACTGATACGATGTGGTATTTTTAATGTTCCGTTTTGAACTGATCAGTCATACTGATACGATGTGGTATTTTTAATGTTCCGTTTTGAACTGATCAGTCCTACTGAAGAACTGAGGGAAATCCCATCGATGCATTAATCCGTTCGACTGAATGGAAGTAACATTCTAGTGTGTGTGTGTCACGACTCAGTAAAATCCTTCAGTTGTTATTGTCTCAAAGTGAGGTTATTATTGTGGTTTGTTCAAATGTCCTTGTAGCCAAAAGCTTTTCTTTTTGAATTTATTGACATGTTTTATGGTCAAGAGGCGTTGTTGAAAGTGAAGTGCAAGATTATCACAGCAGATAGAAAAGAAACAAATGTTAAGACATTCTTGGAACAACAGTAAAAGGGATTGACCTAAATATGAACAGTGATTTAATAGCAAAGAAAATTAACAATAACGAAGCACTTTTTGAAAAGAACATAAAAATTAGTAAAACAATTTGGTCTCTTCCAATTTGAAAGCTTGTGATGGAATGAAGCCAAAAATTAAGCAGAAAGCTGAAGCAATTGAAATAGAAATTCGACAATGTGTGGGAATACGGTCATATCAGTTCAGTTTTGTTGACGGCTACACGTTATTCATTTAGATTCAACAGACCTGGCCTTTCAAACTGATCGGACAGGCCGTAAGCCACATGCCACCAAAAAAACCACCATACACGTGTAGTCATTAGCAATAGTCCCAGATACTCACTTTAGTGATGACAGGAAGATCGAATATTTGATCCCGGTTGAATGCCCTAGGGATGGTTTCTCATAAATGGTTTTACATTATCCACCATTCAAATGCGGGTACACTTATTCTAAATTCAATCTTCCTCATCCCTGATGCATTATCGTAACTAGTTCACGTGGATATCGCCTGAATGGGCAGTAAGACGTGCTGACAAGGAAAAAACCAAAGACATTCCCATATTCCTAGTTGTGTCCAGTTCCTAGTATTTTATGAGTAAAACTATGGTTTGTTTAAGTAACTATAAAAACTTGGATTATTTTTAACAATATTGCTAACCTGTGAACTCAAGGGGGTAAAAAGAAGTGCAGTATGAAAGTTTTAAGTTAAAATACTTTATTCTCATAATAAATAATAAAGAGTACTCTAAGAATTAAAGTGAACATTAATTATTACTCTTGTAATGAAATTTAAAATTAATTTGTTCTCTTAATTATTTCTTGAGTACCACTTGTATTTTAATCATTTTTTGGAACTAGTAAAATGCTGTTCGGAATTAAAACAAGAGTAACTTTTTCTTGGTCGCATATGGTATTATTGTTATTATGGCTTCCAACAGGTCCATTTTTTTTGTCAGTGAACTTAGACCGCCAATGCATCCTGTTTTCTACCTCCTCCTTCGGCTCCTAGCATTTTTATCTTTCTTTAACCCAAATCCAATATTTAATTCCCCCTTCTTCTTAAGCTCCCTTTTTCCTCAACTTTGCCTTCTATGATGTCGTGCTGAAGACAATTAATCCTAGGGATGTGTTCGATCCAATTTGATTTGTATCGAAGAATCACATCCAAAATAATTTTTCTCTTCTCACCCACTCTTCTTGGAACTTCATTAGTCACACTGTTTGTCCAACTAATAATCAATAGTCTTTTCCAACACTTTGATTTAAAGCTCTCTAAGTATTTCTTCTACATCTTCATAAGAGTCTAAGTTTCTACCCCATACAGTGCGATGATCCTGTAGCATTTATGCTCCAAGTAAACAAAAATGGGCAAGTCAATTATAATACATTACCCAATCTCACCGACCAGGCCAGGCACCTCGACTTAGTAACACGTCTGGTAACAACAACAACAACAACAACCCGCGAACAACTATCAGTGCCGAGCCTAGTGCCGCATCTCGCCGCTAAAGACCACCACCCTGCTCAATACCACCCAACATCAACTACGAGAACATGCTAGAAAGGGGTAGTAACTGCCACTCCTTGCCAGATGTGCACCATATAAAGAACCGTCCGTCAAGTAAGAAACTACTCTTGGATTAGGCTTGGACACTGTAGGACGAAGCAGGAGGCATCCAGGACATATTAACATAATGTAAGATGAAATTCTATTTTGGCGTAAACTTAAAAATTATAAACTATTCAAAATTCCATTTTGGTCATTCTTTTTTTATAAAACATAATTATTGAAGTCGGGTATGAATCTTCTTCGTTCTTGTTGCAGAACAGTGGATTTAACTTTATTTATTTAGTTTGCGAGTTGTGTTGCAATAGGAGTTTAGTAAATATTTATGTGGGAAAGTTGTTTATAACGTTAGGTCAGAACTTTTCAAATTTATTAAAGTTTGACAGTTATACTAATCAATTTAACTTTATTTATTTAGCTTGTGAGTTGTGTTGCAATATGAGTTTAGTATAATTTTAATGTGGGAAAGTTGTTTATAACATTAGGTCAGAACTTTTCGAATGTTATTTATGCGTTACGCTTGACAGTTATACAGATGAATTTAACTTTATTTATGTCGCTTGAGAATGGTGTTGCAATATAAGTTTAGTAAATATTTATGTGGGAAAGTTCTTTAAGAACATGATGTCAAATTTCAAGAAAGTTATGCGTTACGCTGGTCTGTCATAAATATAAAATTAACTTTATTTATCGTACTTGTGAGTTGTGCCTCATGATTAGCTATGTAAAGATTTACTTAGGAAGGTTAGGTAACTAGAGTATACCTGTACATTCCAAATTTAGCGACGTTTTGCGTATTATTGTTACTTATGTATACACAATGAACTTTAAACCATTTAACGAATATGTATTATTTTCGTAACTAGTACAGAAATGTGTTATATAGGAGAAATCATCTATAATATTAGAGATTGTCATACTCAAAGTTAATAATGCCATGCGTTGATATTAAATTCACATAATAGTTCCATGGTATCTAATAAAATTTTTTTTAAAAAAAGAGTAAATGTTTGTAAAATGTTTTTCTTTTTGGATAATATCGAGTGTTATTGTTGCGCATAGTCAAGGTCATTTGACTACTATTGTATCTATGAGGAATTTTAAGATCCTTCAAAATATATGCATTGTTCTTTAATAAGATTTGGCAGAAATTAAACCAAAATGCTCTTAAGACTTGAAATCTTTTACTATTGTAGTTACGTCATGCTATCCCTTGGTTTAGAAATGTGTAATATCCAAACCCCTTTTTACAAAGTCCTCGACTTCTCCGTATAATATTAGGTATTCAGTGAAGGCGGACCGTATTTTTCCCGCTTCTAGGAGTGAGCTGCGTGCGCTGGGGACATGTTGTGTACCCAACATTTTTCAACACAAAAAAGTTATTCACACTGCGCACTTCTATTAGTTAAATCTCCCCTTTTTTATAACATTTTTTTTTGTATATATGTATTTGAACCCCTCTAACTTGAGAGCTTGGGTTACACTCCAAATGCAGCATTCCATTAGTTTCTTCCTCAGTTACAAACTAAACTTGCTGGTTGTCAGAAACCTATTCTTGTTGAAAGATTTCCAGGCCATGGCGATCCTCCACCTAATTCCCTTAGTGCAGTAGGAATACTTTATTAATAGACTTCCCAGATACTAGAACGGCTCTATGCTTTAAAAATGCTGGTTTCCAATTTTGATTTTTAGCGGCTCTTAATTTTTGGAAATCCTCGTCACTTTGACTTCACAAGCTTGATTTACATTCCATATATTATCCCTGGCTCCACCAGATGGTCTATCAGTTCCTGATAATTTAGTATAACGTCATTCTTGGTAAGCGTGGCTGGGACTCAAGTCCCTATCTCCCCACCACCGACCATGTGGGTAATTGTACTGATAGTCACAACGTCTAAGGCACCAATTTGACAACACACCTTATTGTTACTAACGAGGAGGTTGAGTTTCAAATCTAAGCCTGGGGCACTTCTGGGCCTTTTGATTTAGCACTTTGATTTTTCATCAACTCACCTTGCTAATGCGAGTGTGTCCGCTATAAACAACCATACTTCCCTTAACTCTTAGATGGCATCATTAATATTGTCACCCCTCCTCCACCCTTGTGTGGGCCTGGTTTATCTGTCAGGATGTTCTTCGCTGAGGTTCAGGTGGAGGTAATATGAATACTTGGCGGTTCATGATTGATGTTAGACTTGGACTTTAGAAGGTTTATTGATACACTAAGCTATTAAAAATGTGATGTTAAAAGTGAAGCTAAAATTAAGAACTTGGAGAGTATAGATACTTGTAGTGAGTGCCCTAGCTAACACTAGAAACGCCTATTACGTGAACAAGGTAAATAAACACAATAGGAGAGCACTTGAAAGTAGAAGATAGAAATGCAAGTTGACATATAAGTTTAATGTAACAAGAAACCAAGCTAGTGCATAGAGTAACAACAGAACACAATCAAGTATTTCCTAAATTGGCCTATTGTGTCGGCAAAGATAATTAACACAACTGCAAGTTAAAAAAGGTTGACAGTCTCACTGAGCGAATTTGGCGTAAAGCACCAATGGCTTAGCACGACAGGTATAACCCTGGCAAACTCATAGAACTCTATTACTCTTCTTAAAAGGTATTGTTATGCTAGCTAGAATAATAAATAACAATAGGCAATTCCCCTCCTGTGTCGGGAGGTGAAAACCTTCTACACATTACGATAGCAAAAGTTAATTTGTTGCAACAAGCGACTTACAAGTTATAAAACTCGAGCAAAGCCAAAACAGGACCTGCTCACCATATTGTATAGACAATTCTATTATAAGAAATGAGTATTATTCGTGCTAGTTAAGCTAGCTAGATCCTAATAAGTTAGGTTACAAAGGTATCAGACAGCCTGCTCCAGTCATAAATGGACCAGCCAAATATGTATGGAAAGTTCTAATTCAGGGTTATAGGCCTTGACTTAAAATGGGCTGGCATATAACCAATATGTCTAAGCCGGAATCATGAAAAACACGACCATGAAAGGTTTACAATGAATGAAGAGGGCGTAGAACTGCCCCAAAGGGTAATCAGATATGAAAGTTAGTTTTGATGTGGGCCCCACCAGAAGGGCAGAAACAACCTACAAGTTGAACATCTCAAACTGGTGAACAACACCAGTTAAATAACATATAGGACGCGAGCTATGACAGGTGGGCAGACATGACCCACAAGTTAAATACCGCAAACTGGTGAACAACACAGCGAGAAGCGCCCAAATTACCCAAGATATGCAAGCCTAAACCTAACTAGGTATAACCATTAGGCCTGGAACAACCTAAACAGCCCTTTTCCCGTCTGAAGTCTCTGCTGACTAAAACGTGATCATGCAGGCTAAGGAGTGAGACCCACCCCTAATAAAACCGCTGGTCTTAAGGAACAATCAGAAAACATGTGATGTGAGAGTGTACCGTGGATAGAGAATAGCCCAGCACCAACAACATCTTTATACTCACCCTATTCAACAGACACGCTGGGGTCTCGTACAATAACAACGATCACGCCACGGAACGACCTTGTTCATTCTCACTGCAAAAAACTCTGAATGGGAAGTTGGCGGTTTATTCAAGTGTTCTCCTGACTAAAACAATCCATTTAAAGCGCGCATGCGCGAGATGGCCATTCTAAGTGGATCTCTGTGCCTCGTGTTCCCGAAGTCATCCCCACCCCCTTGGCTGTGTGTCTTGACAGTGCTGTGCGCAGGCGCTGTGGAAGACCTAGACTATGTGATTGGATATTTGTGACGGCCCTATGATGTCATTCTTTCCGTCCATGTTTCCCCCACTGAGCAGAACCAAATATAAGCGTATGCCTTGCAATGGAAGGCACTCTTTGATGCCATATAGATGTAAGGCACACTTGGGAGCTATGTAGGCCCCTAGGATCATTATAACGCAAGTTATTGTAAAGGAAGGAAATTTATTTTAGGCCACGATCGAGTATATTTCAGGTTAGGGTTCTAATCATGGTGTAAATTTTGTAAATTATTGTAACAGAAGGAAATTAAATTCAGGCCATGATTATCCTTTATTCAGGTCAGGTTTCTAATCGTGGTTAAAAGAAGCCTGTCAGTCCGGAGTCGTTAAGAGTCTATTTATTTATTGTGTTAACAGTCAGATGACTTTAGTTCTTTGTTGCTATGTTTACAATCTTGTTGGACAGATTAGATGCTAGTTTATTTATAATGTTAATTTACAGATGACTTTAATTCTTTCCTGCTTTATTTACAATCTTGTGGGACATATTATATGTTAGTTTATTTATTGTGATAACAGTCAGATGGGTGACCTGGTGGTCTAGGGGTAAGGTGTCGGACTTCTGTGCTGGCAGCCGAGGTTCAATCCTCGATCCGGGCACAGATTTATCTGATTACCAAACCCTTCCTTCACCTCTGACAATACATCTTGTTAATGTGGGGAATTCCAGGCCTCCACCGTGGTTCGGATTCCACGTTAAACTGTAGGTCCTTCATTTCATCTCACAATCACCCTACCATTACACATTAGCGTAAGTGCGTATAACCCGAACGGTTAGTAAGACGCGGTGCTAATAATAATAATAATAATAATAATAACAGTCAGATGACTGTAGTTCTTTGCTGCTATGTCTACAATCTTGAGGGACATATTAGATGTTAGTTTATTTATTGTGTTAACTGACAGATTACTTTAATCTTTTGTTACTATGAGTACATTCCTTTGGGTGTTATTAGGTGAATAGTTAGATCTATGAACTATCGGAACCTCCTAACATATATGTTGTATCTGACATTAGCGAGCAAACTGTTGCGAACATTTTTATTTCGTAGGCCTCTGACTTTATATTACATGTAACTGCAAGCTATTGTTACAGAACTTCCCTTTTTTGAGATTGTTATATTTTTACAGGGAAGTAATGTACATTTATCCCTTGTTTAGTCTAGTCATATTTATTTGGGACGGCTATCCTGTCAAACGCCGAATAAGATATCCTGTAGTATTTCTATAAATGTTAAGAGCATTGTCTTGTTAGTTATATCGGAGAGTTAGTATTTTCTCCAAGTCTAATATACCATATTGTATATATTATTCAATGTTAATATCCACTCTAATAAACTACCCGTTGGGCCATATTAGTTACCTTCGCTTCGTTCTTGTCTGTATGGTATTTTCCCTCAGGCTTAGCTGTAATAATGCTGGTGAGACAGGGGTCTGTTGGGCTTGCAGAGAACAGATCAATAAAGGACCCTGATGATTACTTGTCTTTTATATTGTAATATTGCAACTCACTAACTGTGGCGGTTGGTTGGGACATAGGTGGTACAGCTAAGGTACCGACCCCACAGCGAGTGTGGTTGAAGAGATCACTTATGGCATGAACACCATGTCATGAAAAAGGCTAACCTAATAAAATAATGATAATAAGCATGAGAGTGACTAATAATCTCGACAGGCACGAACACTATCCCTAATACTACGTGCTGGCAACTGTGCCACCTACTTCCTACAAATTTGAATGTTCAAATGTTACCACGTGTTACTTCTGTCTATCTGGTCTGTCCGTCGGCAGCAACCACTGAGCTCTGTAGTTTAGACTGGAAGAAGAGACGTTGAACGTGCAGAAAATTTGACTGGTGCTGTGTTGCTGTGTCTTGTTCCCAGTGAAGATTGGAGTTTTATAGTGGCTGAATGTGATGAACCACGGGAAAGGAAGAAGAGGGGAGAAACCCCTTTACGTTGAAAATATCACGTAGGCACCAGCCGCAGAAACCACGTGCTAGCTGGCCACGCCGAACTCCGGTCGGTTGTTTAGATTGCTCGGGAGAGTCAAGTGCAGTGTTAGATGAACTGTGAGAGTGGTTCTCTCTTCTGATGGAGCCGTTTTTGTTCAACGATTTTCCCGAGGTGTGGTATGTAACACATGGATATATACATTTATAGATCTGTATACATAATTAAATAACTATATTTATTTTCGAGCAATGATTATCTCAAACCGATTTAGATAGTACAGAGCCAGACTGGGGAACCCGTTAAAGAAGTGAGGGACAAAACGAGTTGTTATGAGGTTTACCAAATGGCCTGTCTGACTTCTAGGTGGTCCCTGCACGGTCGTTGAACCTGGTTACCTGGGCTCTAATGGCAGCCCCGACTCGTACTTGATGAACCCGATGACTTATCCCTCGTGACCCCGTGGCATGCAGTCTGACCTGCCAGATTACGGTCTTCTGTAGTCAGCCACAAGAGGCTCCAAAACCTCCCATTTTAAATGGGCCGTCGACCTGGTTCCTAGCTAAGGAATGCTAATAACACCTTTTGGGTCAGCTCCTCTAGCTTATTTGTTTATCGACGAACCCTCATAACAACCTTGTAACGTCCGTTATGTAATTCCTCACGCACAATATACAATGTTTACACAAACATGCCTTCCAATTTAGGCCGTGTGGTTACACTGCCCGGGGTTTCATTTAAGAGATTCTAACACATTTTTGAGTCTCTTAGCTCCCAGCCCACTGTTTGAAAAAATTTAGTTTACCTCTTGTTTATTTTCACTTCGTTACTCCTAACCTTATGAAACAACATTTGTCATAGTGTCAGCTAAACTGTTTTGCAACGTCACGCTGAAGCTAGACAAGCTAGCTGGGTCAGCTTTCTGTGCCTGTCATCACATATTTACTTGAACATATACAATAAGGCTGTGCAGTATTAACAAACAACATGACCACACCTGGCATGACTTGACTAGAAACAAGCAAATAGGAAAATTTGTTGAACAGGGTCCAAGAAGGGAAAAAGATTCATTGGTTTATGCTGACGATATTGCTTTTTGGAAGGGTGTCTGAGAGGAGCCGGAGGAGTAAGGATAAATTTGGTGCAAACAGGGTTGAAAATTATCGTTGAATAATGAGAGATTTTATGCATAAATGTAAAGACAGATACAAATAGAGAGCTGGTTGTAAACATTAATGAGATACCCATAATAAACGTATCTAAGGCAAATTATCTGGGCAGTGTTTATGTAAACGAGGGTGGAAATAGACAAGATGTAACCGAGATAAAAGTGAAATATAGTCAAAATGTGAAAAAGTTGTGTACACTTCTAAAAGACAAATATGTAGACTAACAAGGGAAGCCAATTTTATTATTTTTAATTGTATCTTGGTACCAATAGTGACCTATGGTGCTGGAAGATGGCCAATAATGGCGGCAGATATAGCAGAATACAAGCAGTGCAAATGAGGTTTGTGAGATTGATAATGAATGTGACAAAGTTGCACAAATCATAAATCATGAAATAAGGAAGGAAGTTGGTAGCACACATTTGTTTAGGAGTATAGAGGGCTCACGGCTTAGATAGTTTAGGCATGTTGAAAGAATGGATTAGGATAGGGTCTCAAGGATGAGATAATACTGAAGTACTGAGGGTATGAGACCAGTTGGTGGACCTAGGAAGAGGTGGGAACATATTGTAGAGGAAAATCTGCGGAGAAATAATATTACATCCGTACAGAAGCTGAAGAGAATGGAATGTTTCGGGATCATGGGGAGTGTATTATTATTAGCACCGCGTCTTACTACCCGTTCGGGTTATACGCACTTACGCTAATGTGTGATGGTAGGGTGATTGTGAAGATGCAATGGAGGACCTACAGTTTAACGTGAAATCCGAACCACGGTGGAGGCCTGGCATTCCACACATTCACAAGATATATTGTCAAAGGTGAAGGAAGGGTTTGGTAATCAGATAAGTCTATGTTGGGACCAAGGATTGAACCCCGGCCGCCAGCAGAGAAGTCTGACACCTTACCCATAGACCACCAGGTCACCACACGGTGAGTGGATGAGGAGGTTGCATCAATTGAAAGGTTAGTGCATATTTGGTAGTAGAGGTAAGAATAAGTAAGAAGTAATATGGTAATAATAAATTATGATGTTACCCGAATCATAGGTCGCATACTTCAAGGTATAAACCTAACAATATACTAGCTTGTAGTTGGCAGGAATGTAATAGTTCAAATACCAATCTGGTGACTTGATGATGTATTTCCTAGAAGGACCTTGTACCATATGCCATCTCCAACTTAACTTGACATAACCTAGCACATGCTCTCAAAAAAGGTTCGCCATTCCTGCACCAGACGTGGTATATCTTCTTTATTGTGTTTATCCAGTCTCTCTTCTCCGTGCACCAACTGCGCTGCTCCACTGAGCGTTGTTTGTCACTTCAGTATTTACTACCAACTCACGTGCAAGGGAAATTTTATGAGACGAAATGTCCTTGAACTTCCAGGAAGGCGTGAGGAAATGGGTTCAACAGAATGGAAGAGAAAATGTTTACATGTTTTATGAAAAAGGGGGCTTTCGAAGTTAAACCATGCGTTTACAAAATTATTGGGATGTTTGGTAAAATAAACGTGTGTTTTAAACGTAGGGGTAGCTTCACTGTCCCTGCGTCTAAGATTCACAAGTTGTAGATTTCTGCTACAATTCTGGATAGTGTTGGTAACGTTATTTTCTAAATACAAGCTCGTCCTTCTTTGCAGTAATTATAATATATCTAGCCATTTGCCATTTATAGGCATTTAATATGAGAACTGTATCCAAATAATTTAGTTTGTAAGTTGTGTGCTGATAATATAATATGTGTTTTAGAAAATGAAGTTAAATAAACCCATTAGTAAATAAAATATCAAATGGTTGTGTCGTTACTGTTCACATCCTTTATGTATTTCTGTCAGAGCTAACACCATATTTAAGATAATGTAATAGGAATAAGGAAGGGAACATTTGGAGGAAATGTATTCTAATTTACATGGCGATAGTGGGAAATCATCAAGGAAACTCCCCCTCAGTACATATGAGCGAGGTTCGAACACAGACAAATCTGTTACTAGACAATCAGATAAGGTAAAACTGACGCTTTTATCCACGTGCCCACCGATGCGTGTGAACTAACACACACAGTATTACTGGTGATTGGGAGGTCAAAGTTCGAATTTTGGCGGGTGCATTAATGGTCGTGTTCTAAGTTTTATTTATCATTATGGTTTTTACATCCCCTCTTTCCGCTGACGCTGGTGTGTTTTCTCCAAGTTAGCGTATCGATCCATATCCATTTATTTTGATTAAGTAATTAATAGCCTTGTTGGATAATGTATTCACGAAAAACCATTTATTCCTACTAATCTTTGTTTCTTTTTCTTATAGAGTGTATTGTATTGCTGTTCGATTAGATGCTCTTTTTTTTTAACTGCCTCTAGCTACGAGTTCGGGTTGTACGCATATATATATATATCAACTACGCTAATGGAAGAGCGAAAAAGTAGGTAGAATTTAGAGGAAGGTGAAGGAATAGTATGAAAGCTGTAAGGAAACTCTCACTGCACCAAAGAGGGACTTGAAAGCCGATCCTCCATTATCAGAAGTACAATTTATTGCGAGAGTGGGGTGCGTATAGCCTAAACATTTATTAAGCCGTGCCGATAAATTATTTTATATATATTAATAGAGTGACTCCTTAAACAATTAGATCACCAAAGTGGGCTAGATGCTGTTGAACCTTGAAAATTAAGATGGTAAAATAAATATATTTCAAAACAAATTTAATTTATATGACAGCTTATTTAACCTCCAAGACATTCAGCTCCCTTTTAATAATAATAGAGGCGAGCTCTTTGAATTTTAGCTAAGACTATAAATGATAAACACGGAGAATTATTTTCGAAGAAAGGCACGTGACGTAATGTTGATATGGTCGAGCGATCATTGACGATCTCCCAAAACACTTCACGCGTTTCGCTACGGACGAATCAAGCTAAAACTTAAATCGTTTATAGCTCTATTTGACCACGAAATTGCTTTGATTAAATATTTATTTATATATTGATGTTTATATTAGAAATTATTCAAATAACTGTTATAAAGATTTCACTTTAATATTATGATAAAAGAAAATTCTGGTTAGGCGAAAATTTCGTGATATTGTTACATTTCCATAGAAAGGGTTATTTAGAAAATACAACCTATTTTTTGGTTACAATTTATAATAAATTCTTATATTATTAATATTATTTTAAAGAGGTTGTTAATATCTATCAAATGTGACAACCAAGATCGCATGATTGAACGTATGAATACGTGAAAATAGATCTAGTAACTTTTCTAGCCATTAGATAAGGCCCTTCTAATGAATATTTGACTTGAATCTACATGCATTTTTACGATGGAAGAATGAAATAATTTTTTTTAGCACCGCGTCTTACAACCCATTTGGGTTATAGATCTACGAACTCATTACATTAATGGGTTAGGGGTTAGAAAAGTTTAAATTATAGGATGTTCACCCGCATTTGTGAGGAGTGAAAGTGGGTAAAACCACCCTCAGTGCACCCGACTGGGATTAAACCTCGATCTCCCGGTCATTAGCAGTCTAGTCCACCCCAGCTTGTTAAATAAAATAATTAAAAAATTTGAAACAAATGATAAAATTACATAAATCATCATTAGCATTTTATTCACTATCATACAAAAGAAATCAGCCAACAGAAAAATATTAGTAACCATCGAACTTATCATGCATTTTACCAATTGATCGTTATATTCGTGCTAACAAAAGGTAAATAATTAACATTTCAAATAAAGTTTTAAAATATTAATTATGTTAATAGTCTATTTTTATTTGATGAAATATTATTAACTGACAGTATGCAGTACCTCTCTTGTTTAATTACTGTATATTGGGTAAATATGATGATACTTAAAGAGAAACAATATATATAGTGAAATGGTTATATAAATTATTTTAATTATTGTAGAAACAGATTAAATATTATGTAAATTGTGTTCTAACTTCAACATAGTTCTTGAGATTAATTTCACTTGTGGTAGATTGATGCACATAATTTCTATTTGTTAAGATTTCACTATTTATTTCATATCTTTAAGCTTAAAAGATCCCATCAAGTTCAGTTAAAATCTCTAATATTTAAACGCTATGCTAAGACTAAATAAATAAATAAAATTAATTTCATCAGCTCATATTAATAAAATAATTTGCAAACAGTTATTGACAAATCCTAGCAAAAAACCAAGACCACAATGTTCTATTAGATATAGATATTAGATATTAGATACCTATAGAAAAACACAACACCATCTTGTGGTAGATTCATATATAAATATTTCTTTATGCGTATATGCACATATATCTATTCATATGTGTATATTCACAATAAAATATATGTATACATGTATGTACATGTGTATGTATGTGCATATAAATATACATGTGTATGTATATGTATGTGCATATATTTGAATACATATGTATACGTATATATACATATATTTGTATGTATATATAAATATATGTATATATACTTATATATATGTATAAATATTTGCACATTTACGTGTACATATATACATTTATCTGTATAAAAATATATATAGGTCTACATATATATACATATAAGTCTATATCTGTGTATACATATATATATATATATATATGCATATGTACACATCTATAGCTCTTGAAAGCATTATTTTTGTAAACCAGGTCTTCGTGGGAAATTCGCATAACCAAACTAATTGTCTATGGATGTAGAAGGTAATTTTGATAGTAAATGTACGTGCATTTTCGTGGAGGAAAGTAGTAAACCATAATTGTTTATTATTATTATTGTTAAATTATTTAGTAAATAAAACCTTGTTTTATCTAACTGGTATTCGAACTCCGACCTCATCATCGTCAGCAACCCGGTATATTGCGAGTATAAAGATTAATTTATTTCATGCCAAACAGTGTTTTGTTTTTAGGTGATACAGTGAGGTTTTTTGGGCTGAGAGATAAAAGTGCTAAAACTCCTGATTAAAGTTGTGTTAAAATAAAGTAGTTTTGTATAGGAATTGTTTATTTTAGTATCGTGTCTTAACCCCGTTTGGGCTATGAGCATGTTTACTAATTATACCAGCGTGTTGGAGATGAGGAAGGTTGAGATTTATAGAATGTGTACACACATTTACATGGAGGGAGAGTGGTAAGCCACCTGTTATAAACCACCCTAAGTAAACCCAACTGAGATTTTATCCCAGATTTACCTTTCATTGGCAGCTCAGTCAATTGGGAAAGTGACGCCTTATACTATTAATTTTTTCATTTTTTCATTTAATTTATTTGAGGTATTTAACATGCCCTTTCTGGCTTATTACACCTTCACACAAGAATTTATATGAGCGAGGGCAAAAGGGCCTAACAATTTTGCCAAGTGAAGTATTTACACATACCTTACAGGGGTCTTTTATATGGCACAATCTACGTGGGACCAACGGCTTTACTTCCCCTCCGAAGAAAGTTGTGCTACGCATTTTCATCACTCAAGAATCGGATCATGAGGCGAGCACTTTATCACAAGAACACCGAGGTCAGCCTTAGACTATTCGATCATTGAAATGGGTAAAGGAGTGGTTCTTATTACTTACTAACAAATTTGATGAAAAATCTCCCAGGGCTAGGATTGAGTGTTTAGTGATAAATAAGATATCCCAAATCAATTATATTTGATACTTGTGTGGCGATATGTATTTGTGTTCAGCAAGAACACGTTGAACCTCGTCCATATCTTAAGCCCCCCAATGCAGTGTTATTCAGGGAGCACCAAACACAGGACGTAATGTTTTCCTCACTCACCAGAAGATGTTGTTGTTAGAGCCGCCGCCGATAGTTGCTGTGTTTTATCCCGGGGATGATGTAAAGCGACTGAGGGAAAATATAGTCTCAGCTTGGCACGGTGGCCCAAAAACCGTGGGCCAGGAGCCCGAAGAGCACCGAATCTGCCCGACAATATCAGTGGACCTGAATAGAACATTTGTGTTGGCTTTCAAACACGGAAGCGGCAACTGTATCTGGCCCAGAGTTCGAGTTCTGACGAGTGCATATATACAATACTTTTTTTTAATGTGCTCTGTGTCTCACTACTTATCTGGAACCCTTTCAGTGGCTTAATAGTTTAGGGCATTACTTTTGCAATAGACTGGACTTCCGATATTGGGGAGATTGAGATTCAAAACCCAGTTGGGTGTATTCAGGGTGATTTTTCTAATTGGTTTATATCAGATAAGGCCAATCTGGGGACCTTTCCTTTAAATTTAAATCTTCATCATACCTAGCACATTAGTGTAATTAGTTCATATCTATAGTATCCAAACGGGTAGTAAGATGCGATGACAAAAACAAAGGAACACACTACTTCAGCCTATCCGCACATCAACACTTTACCCAATATCATTGGTAAGGGAACTGCAAGTCTTATGGATAAAAGCTTTATACTCTCTCTCTCTTTCTCTCTCTAAGTTAAGTGGAAAATCTAAAGGACCTTAGGGCCAAAAACATGTTTAAGAGTTAATGAAGAAAAATACTTTAACTTTTGTAAAATGACACAGAACATTTTATAAAAAAAATATAGAGTGAATTTTAGACTAGGCTACAATGGTATATCATGTATTAATGGCATGATTTCAAGGGACAGATGGAGGAAAAAATATTATATATAGGTAATTCAGAAAAGAGCTAAGTCCAGGCTGTCATTTACCATCCAAAGGAGCTATGTTTATGAACCAATGTCATATTCAAACCTGCTAAGAGGGTAAAAATATTGCTTTTCAGGCTGTTTATTATTAATGATGAAACAAATAGCCGAAGCTATTGTTAATGCATTTGAGAGAAGATACTACCTCAAAGATATCATATTCTGAAAATTGAAAAATTACACCTGGACACGGGAATCGAACCCAGGACCTTCGGTTTAGTACGCCAATGCTCTTACCACTGAGCTATCCAGGATTCGTCCCGTGACCATGGTCATTCTTCACTCATAGTTTAAGGCAGAGTCTAAGATGGACGTGGAAGTCGTCAGCTTATAAACATGTGATTATCTAAGATCACAGCCATCGGACAACGCAGCCATTAGCGACTCGGTAGTTGGCAATTTTGCGGCCATTTGACAATTATATATAATTGTACAGGATTGCATAATACCAATTGACAATTATATATATTTGGAGAAGCTTACACGGGCCAGCCCCTCTCATATAAGCCCGTGTAAGCAAAATTGCCAACTACCGAGTCGCTAATGGCTGCGTTGTCTGATGGCTGTGATCTTAGATAATCATATGTTTATAAGCTGACGACTTCCACGTCCATCTTAGACTCTGCCTTAAACTATGAGTGAAGAATGACCATGGGCACGGGACGAATCCTGGATAGCTCAGTGGTAAGAACATTGGCGTACTAAGCCGAAGGTCCCGGGTTCGATTCCCGTATCCAGGTGTCATTTTTCAATTTTAAGATATGTTTATTATTAGTTCATCATCATGTAAATTTTAAAACCCCTCGCTAGAAGATCTCAATAGTAAAATAATTATAATATATATATTTTTTAAACTAAGTGTTTATGTAACAGCTATACAAAATTGGTGAATATGGAAACACAGAAACAGGAATCAAAATCGCTACATTGGACATCAAAACAGTGTTCAGTGTTCACCGCCTACTTTGTTATGTCTTCATATAACTTTTTATAATGTGGATGCACAAACGAAATTAGATTGCGCGAGTACTTCTTCTTACTTTTTGATAATGGAACTGCATCAGAAAATCTATCTAACGTCATTGCATCAATCTTTTCTAAAGTTACACCCTTGTTGAAGACAAAACGAGAGTCAAAATCAATGTACTCATTGAAATTTTCTTTCACTTAAATAACTCCAGGTTTGGTCTTTTCAATATGCAGCCATGAAGCTTTGGATATTTTCAGTCTTTTGGTGTTGATGGTGGTTACAGCTGCTGTTTAAAAATCAAAAAAACTTGTTTTTCATACACATAACAACGAATGGTCTTGTAGGTCAAGCTTCTTGGATGGCCTTTTTAACATGGCCTACCACCTGGCCTTCTTTATCTACTCTCAACCTCTTTTCTATAAGAGCAAAATCACGGTCAACAGCAGCAAAGCTGAGTCCAGCCATTAAAAGTTTGTGGTCTATTTGTTCAAACATACCAATAGCAATCAATTATGTATACAAAAACAACATCATTCTGGGTTTTTTTCTGCCTACAGCAGTTATCCCTCCCCAATCACAACTTATTCTTATTAGTCACCCCCTTACTGTTAAGAGCATGCAGAACACAATACACTATCTGTTTTCCTCCACGAGAAGATTGGCCTTCGTGCCACACACGCATAACACAGTCAGATGTATCATAAATGTGTATTCCAATATTATACACACTTAATTGTCTGGAATAATACGTATTCGTATGTGTAAGCTTAGGCAGTTGAAATACCTTTTGTAAGTCAATGTTGATTGTGCATGTGTTACTATTAGGTAACGTGCTAGCGACAGACTCATTCCTCATTTCAACAAAAGATTTTTCCGTATTACGATGATGTAATTCTTGGTCATGCTAGGCAAATTTAGCAATATGTTTGTCAGTGCTCTTTGTCAAAATGTCAGGTTGATCACAAGTTTGGCACGTGTCAACTCTGGGTCTCCGAAATGATAACAGAGTGAAGTATTTTAGGAAGACTTTCCTGTAAAACTTATACGTTACTAAACTTTGAGGATGTTTGTTCCTAAAAGCTTTGTACAGTCGATAGATATTCAGGTCACAGCTTAGGTACTCTTTGTTAGATTTATTGCGGCCATAGTGGCTTCGTTCAGTTGGTGATAGTTGTGATAGGGCAAATAGCTTCGTTAGGATTTCCAATAGGCCAGCACATAAACCCAACGCCATCTTTTGACGTTAGCCACAATTAGCCTGGATGAGATAGGAACTTGGCTCATTTAGCACTACATTTGCGCTGGTACATAGCTTGTTCAGGTTTATAAATCTCAATTTTCCAAAAAATGTCACTTAGCTCCTTTAGCTTTTCCACTATTCAATTGCTGCCAAATCTCCTTGATTTCATGTATGTTGGAAGGTGGTGTACTGAGGTATTAAGAAAATACTGGAAACCTAGCCTGACCAGCGATGTAAAACTTGTCTTATATTTGAGGGGAGATTGGCCAGACAAAAACGAGAGAGTGACCACCTTGTTTCCCAAAAGTAAAGATTAAGTTCCCTCAGCGATTATATCCAGTGTAGTGTGGTAGGGATGAGGATGGTAACATATTGAGAAAGTGTGTAGGGAGAGAGAGAAACAGTTTAATGGAAAATCATCTTGATACACCCGGCCGACAACAGAGTCTCTAACTCCCAGTAGCAGGCAAATCAGAACAGGTGAGACTGAAGACTTAACCCACGCATCCACTGGTGCGGGTTTATAGTGTATTATGATTATAATCCATTACTGTACTCAATATTAGTGGACAAAAGATGATTTTTATGCGTTTCTTCTTACTACCCGTTCGAGCTACGGGCACTTACACTAATGGCGTGAGTATGTAGAATGTACAGTTTCAGAGGACATATTTCCGAATTTATTTTGTGAAAGAGTAAGAAACCATTTAGGAAAAAATACCCTTGATCCTCACAACCGGGATTAGAACCACGATTTCCCCATTTCCATCAATGTAGTATTATACAAGTTTATTTCGGGTGGCACTGACAAAGATATTTGATTGTTGGGCCTGACCCTTTCACTAAGTTTTTTTATTTTAAAACAAAATTCATTTTTGGGTAATTAATGAGAAATTTCTAAACCGATTGATTATATCAGCACGTGACATAAAATGACATAGATTTAGAGCGGACACAAGACACATTCGTACAATCGACGTTTCATCGCTGTGGAAGGGGAATCAACAATTTTAATAATGAGTAATATTTTGATGTTGCCGGAAGTGAAGTGTTTAGTTTTTTGTTTTAGTTAGTCTGAGATTTTTAGATCAGTAGACAGACGCACTACCGACTGATCTATAGGTAATTACCCTTATTTGTGGTAAATTAAAATGTTTGTATTTCTCTATATAAAAAGTTGTACTTTGATATTAAAATCGATAAATAAAATACATTTTTAAGCTAAAAATTTTTAAAAATCAACTAAAACTTGAGAGTTTTAGTGCTATGGATAGAAACATTACAAATATATTTCTAATTATAATTTTAAAATATTTACCTTTGGTCACAATATGACTGTCATAAGGCCAAATCAACCATACGTTTTACTTCTTTTGGTTGAGGAAAATTAGTTTTATATAATGATATTGTTTCCAGGAATATTAAGAAAAATAAATTTTAATAGTGCAGTTGTTACTTTTTTTTACTGGAAATTTCATTATAAAAAGCAAAGAATAATGCTTATTAATATATGTATTGATTTTATATCGTCAATCACAATTATTATTATTATTATTATTATTATTATTATTAGCACCGCGTCTTACTACCCGTTCGGGTTATACGCACTTACGCTAATGTGTAATGGTTGGGTGATTGTGAGATGAAATGGAGGACCTACAGTTTAACGTGGAATCC